>JAXGGA010017838.1:0-23360 GCA_038373865.1 Uloborus plumipes | reverse complement strand
CTAGGTAGAAGCACTCTGCAGTCTCTAATGCTAGTACCAAACCCAGATTTTATCATTTTACTGTGAGCTTAAGTAACCTCCTTGTGGGTCCAAGTAACCCGACTTTACGGTAAATAAATAAAAATAAATAAGCATTATATTTTTTTATTACAACGCTCAAAAATCACAGTTTACCTTAATGTCATTATATTTAGGTTAACTCTAAAACAGCCAATAAAATTTAAATTGAAAATTAAGGGAAGACATATAGGCAGCATAATAAAAGCTATTCGTGCAGTCACGCGCCGTGGGCTGTTTATTTCTTCTCTCACGTTTTTATTTTACCTTTTATTGACTACTTTAGAATCAAGTAAAGTATAATCAAGATAGTATATTCTACTTGTTTTGTTTGAAACTTTTTTATGGGAACTAAGCTTATAAAAATATTTTTTAGATTTAAAAAGCATTTTTTCTTTAATGTTACCTTAAAGTTTTTGCGATTTGAAGATATTGTATTTGAAGATAAACTTTCTGGTAAGTCGACTTGAGTTAAAGAAAACTCCGAAAACTTGAATTATTTGAAAAGTTTTAACTGCTCAAAATTCACAAGTGTATGATTGCCTAGGTTCAATCTAGAAATTGGTTTGTTAAATTTATGAACAAAAATTAATTTTATAATTTCTATTATTTATCATTGTTTTGGAAAATAATTAAAAAGCGGAATCGGCAGGCAACATGACAGAGAAAGTAACTCAAAAGTATTTCATCCAAAATACGAACTAACTATGCTTATATGCTAATAATACAATTTTTTTTTTAATTTTGAAAGACATTTAACTGAATGGAAAGGGAATAAAAAAACCTAGATCGAACGCAACACATTCTCTCTTTTTCTCTTTCTCTATATATATTTATGAGTGTGTGTGTATGCTATAAATGTTTTCTTTATAAACTTGGTCGTCATGTAACATTCATTATCAGTTAAAAGGGATTTTTTACGTAAACTATGATACAATTCATGTGTGTATAATTGACTAAAGAAATATTCCGCAAGCTTAATCAGCTGCGAATTATTACCAGATTTTTTTTTTAGCTTCATTGAATGCCAATTAAATAGTTTTCATTGGACTTCAGTTGCGTTCTCCTCGGAATGTTCCTCAAAGAAAAGAAGTCTGACTTGCTCCATTTTCCCGTTTTTCTCGAATTTATACGGAAAAAACTACATTAAATGTGGAGCGGAACAGAGGGGTGGAGGAGGCGTTGGCTGGGGGTGATCCCGTTAAAAGTGCTCTAGCGATACCATAATTTCTCACCCCGTCGTGGCAACATCTGCGGAGCCTCAGCTTCTCACTCCTCCCCATCCTTGTAAAAGAACCCCCTTTAACACGAGCATCTCTGCATGAGCCGTCCATGCGTGTAACATTACGCGCTAAGGTACGAGCTTAAAAGGATAGGGGGGATGATTTTCCATAAAGAAGAAAACTCGGGGCGAGGGGGGGGGCGGCAAAGGGGGCCCGTGCCCTCTTTCCCTAAGTTGCTGATCGGCCCTAATGTAGTTACCCCCACAGGAGTGTCAGCTTTGGCCAACATTAAGTATGTAGACATAAGCCGGAGGATGCAAATTGAAGTTTTGCGAGGAACTACTTTGCTCCGCGGAACCATATTTTCCATCATACTCATCATTGGGTGTAGGGAGTGAGGCGGCATTTGTTTTCTTTCTGGGTTCGGCGCCTTCTCTCTTTAATTATATGGGTGTTGGGTTTTGCCTTTGGTTGTAGGTTGTGTTTTAAGTCGCGGTTTCTGGCGTTCTTTAATGCGAGAGCAGTATGCAAGTAATGCATGAATGGTTGTCGTAATGCTGCTGGAGTTCTCGCCAAAGTTGGCGGCAACATTTTTTTAATATTATTATTTTTCTTTTCTTTTTTTTGTAATTGTATACAATCTGAGTGCTTCAAGTTAATTTTAGATTCTTTGTTTGATAAGGAAGTATTCTGTTTTCGTATTTGGTGAAAATCACGAGTAAAAACTGCGAATGGGAAAAACAACATTTAATGGCTGTAAAAAAGAAAATTTATTCCCTATAAATTTTCCAATTGGGGGAGGGGAGGGGAACTCTTAAACCCTAAGCCTGCTATACGACCTAGACTGAATCCAACAATAATCTAGCTTTTTCTTGGTACAGTCGAACCTGTTTATCTCGAACCTGCTTATTTCGAAAACTTCTCTATGTCAAAATTTTTCAATTTCCCTGCTTTTACAGCATAAATTTAATGTTTATTTTTTCGAATGATTTTTCCCAAAGACTTCCATATCTCGAATTTTGACGACTCTTATTTTTGCATTTCATCTCTAGTCACCTTTATCAATGGTGTAACTTGGAAACAAAAATAATCTTTTGCACAATCATTCAAAGACTATGTTCGTACTTACAGGTATGCATTAACTTGCTACCCGTATAGTACCCATAAACTTGTTAATTTTACAGTTTATTACGGTGCATTTTACAGTTTTAAACTGGAACCTCTGTTGCCAGTATTATAATGTTGTTTTTACAGTATAATACAGCTAAATTTTACGGCAATAAACTAAAATTGCTAACTTTACTGTAAGAAACAGTAAAATTGCTAGTTTTACAGTTTATTGCTGTGTATATTACTATTTTAAATTAGAACCAAGGCTGCCAGAATTATACTGTAAACACAACAGCTCATTTTTGCTGTTCACCAGGGCCGTCATTTCAAGTTTTTCCGGGGGGGGGGGGGGGCAAAGGGTCCAAACACAATGCAATTTCATCAGAAAACATAAAAATCCACGCCCACTTATATGTAAATACATTAACTTCTCAAAGTCAGGGGGGACAATTGACCCCACCTAACCCCCCTAAATGACGGGCCTGCTGTTCACCCTATTCCGCAGATAATCCGGAGTTTACTGTGTTTTCTTTCACAGTAATCTGGTCAACTCTTTCCAATAGTTGATCAAAGATTTATTCTATAGTAATCTGCTCCGACAGCATTTATGTTATGCAATTGTACGAAACATATAGGAAAACCTTTGAGGTTTTTTTCTTACGTATCTGAACTGACACTCATTGAAGAAAAATGATTTCTTTGCTATTTCGAAACAATTATCTCCAGTTTTTGTCCCAGATTTGCTCCATATTATCGTTTTCTACCTTTTATTAACCCATTAATGCCCGACATTTTTTTTCCAAAGATATTTTGTATATTGGTTACAAACAGTGTTTAATGGACAGGAAAAATAATAAAAAAATATTATGTACAAAATAATTGTTTCATTAAGGAAAGAAAAATTGACCATTAAAAGTTACGATAGACCCCAGAGAGTACATACTTTTTTTACTAAAGTTTTTTTCTGCCTACGATATAATATTTAAAAAGACATTTTATCAGAAGAAATAAAATCAGCAATTAACATAAACTGAGAAGCTGGGAATAACTTTGAAAATTTTTTTTCTTGAGTTTGTGAACGATGTCATTTTGATAAAGATCACATTAAAACTGCTACAGAACACACTTTACAATGGTTATGTGCTGCAATCTGTTAATAACGAATTGAAACAATACAAAGGTACTCATTGAACACAATTATTTGGTTGAAATGTTCATTTTGGTTAAATTCAGTCCCTTTTTAGGACCGCCCCAAAAAAGGGACGCTAGGCATTAATGGGTTAACTAACTTGTTAACCCACCATTGTTTTTACAGTACAATACTGGCAGCCGAGGTTCTAATTTAAAACTGTAAAATGCACAGTATTAAACTAAAACTAGCAATTTTACAGTTTTTTGCAGTGAAATTAAATTGTATTATACTCCAGAAACTACAGTATGATACTGGCAGCAGAGGTTCGGGTTTAAAATTGCAAAATGCACAGTAATAAACTGTAAAATTAGTAATTTTAGCAATCAGTAAGTACAGTAAAATTAGCAATTTTTACAGTTTATGGCTATAAAATTAGCCTCATTATACTGTAAAAATAACATTCATTTTTTTACAGCGTGGTAATATGTATATATAAGGACCTTGTTAACAAAATCCCAAGAGAAGAAAGTTCAGGATTTTCTCTAGTGATCGGCTCTAAATATTTCTTGTTTCATCAAGTAACAATCTTGACATTTATACAGTTGGAGATATCCTCAAGTTTTGCTTTTGATGAGAAATACGAATTGAATTTTCAATGCTATTGAGCTGCTTGCTTCATTTAATCTATTTAAATTAATGAATGTAAGCAATTCACAAAAAAGCTTCATGATTCATAATGTCAAAACTCAATTTTTAGTGCTATTAACTCGCTTGTCATTACCAATAGTATTCGAACTAACGATGATAAGAAAATTATAAAAAAGTTGTATGCTTCATAAAGTTTTGCTCAAAAATAAATTATCTTTTACTGCTTTATAACTTTTTGAAAGCTTTTAAGACAAACATTCCAAACAGTTCAGTTTAACGACAAAAAATACCCTTTCTTCATTCCATTGAATTCTTTTCGCGAAAGTGTGTTTCTCACATTAAGTAGATACTTATTTTGGTTTTTATTGTTTTTCAACCAAATTGCATTCTACTTTTATTTACGCTTGTAAAAACTCACTTTATTTCCCCTTCTAATCCGAAATATACTTTTCTGTGTGATAAGTTTGAAAAAACAGACTGAGAGCATTTATGTTAAAATAGAGTACGTCAATTAAAATTCAAAACTTTAGGTTCGTATGGTAAATGGTATTTTACAAAAGGACAAAAGTTATGTGCATTTTTGTCGGTAGACTTGTCGTCTTTTTTGGGGCCGTGGTGGCTCAATCGGTAAAGCGTCGGACTCGTGACCGGAGGGACCCGGGTTCGATCCCAGTCGATCAAAGATCCACCGTCTTGATTAATGGTGGCTGGGGGACGTTAAAAATGTCGTGGTCAGAAAGTCCTCCAAGTGAAACGATACCTCTGCGGGTGCTGGGCCAAGGGTTTGCTCAACCTTTGGTTCTGGTTCAAAAATAACAGAGCGCTCTTCAGGGCCCTATCCTGGTTAAACCACGAGTTGTGGTAGGTACGGGGGGCCCTAGAGTGTGTGGAGTGTCGTCTTTGTTGCCACTTATCGCATGAACTTGATTAACTGCATGTGTGTGGACTCGGTAGTACATAATTTGTTGCGTCGCTTTAGTTTTCCGGTTGTGAAACATAAAGCTAATACAGGATTTCCCAAACTTTATAGCCAGCAAACTCCTTTCATAAAGCAACATTTAGCGCGGACCCCTTAAAAAAACTTTTGGGCTGTCCACACGTGAATGATGTCACCCTTTTTTAAAAACATGTTTGACCCCCCCCCCCCTCCAATCATAATGTGTTACACTTCACCTTACTCCCTCCCTTTCCCTTCGTCGCATGTCATGCTCTTTTTCGTTCGCATATTGTTATAAAATTTTGTCTATGGAGGGGAGAGGGGAGGGGGATTCATGGCTCCCTTGTGGCAAAAATTAGACATTGCCTTTGGAGGGGGGGGGGACTCCTGGTTCAATCCCTTAAGTCTCGCTTATTAAGATGCTCCCCAAGAAGCATCAACTCATCGGATTTTGCTCGGCCGATCATCGAACTCCTCGTAAACTGATCCCGTAGCGCACGATGACATCGTTCCGATCAGTATCCGAGCACGGTTTTCGATGAGCTACTTTTCATCGGAAAGCAATATCCTTCCGATCAACTTTCCCGATGAAAATAAGCCGAGCATCCAAAATTGATCCGAAATTCATCGGCACGGGACTGCGCTGCTCGTAAATTGCCCCAAATCTCATCGGATTTTGCTGCTCGGATTCTGTTTGGCCAATGAGACATATTGGAGCAATTCCCGATGAGAACTCATCGAATCCTATCATCGGTCGATGAGAATTTCATCGGCTTTCGATGAATGACAGATCATCGGCCGATGAGATTATTATGCTAGGGTCTACTGTATTTTCTCGAGATAGACCCAAATTGAAGATTAGTTCAAATTTTCTAATCGCCACACACCTAGCTTCTCGCCAAAATGTGCCAACCTGGCTCTCTTTCCGACCTTACGTTAGATGATTATGCCTTTTTCCCTCAGCGGGTGGAAAAGAGAGAGAGCGAAAATTTTCATTTTTGAAATGTAGGAAGCACTTTTATGTATCTCTTAGCGCCTAACGAGTTAAGACAGGAATAAGAATATGTGCGTTCCTTCTGAACCGCACTCACGATATTTCACTCGGCGCACCCCCCTCCCCCCATCCCCCGAGGAGACAGGGGGAAGTTTATCTCGCGTGTTAAATCTCGAGATCGGGGGATGATATTATTGCAGTTGGTGACGTCAGAACAGGTAGGTAAGGGAGGAGAAAGGGTTGAGTTGAGTAGAGTTCATGAGATGATTATTGCAGGAAAGGCTCGTTAATACGGCCTTTCTTGATCCCCGCCTCTGGATTATCCGGATCAAGTTTGTAGACTTCAAACTTTTAGTTTTATATTACCATTGGGAAAAAATTAAATTATTCGTTTTATCTTATGCATTTGTCTTAGAAAACCAAAAAATTTATTCCTCAAAATAATTTTCAAATAATATGTCATTTGAACATGATACATTGGTGTCATTGGAACATTGGTCATGTGTCATTGGAACATGACACATCAAATTATATGTCTTTGATACCTAGAACGAAACTGTAAGTTCTCTGAAGTTTTATTTTTATGTTGGTTGATGTACAACTCCTCCACACTGGTTGTTATAAATTCTTGCACTGATAACGAAAATTCATTAAAAAAAAAAAAAACACTTGTCAAAATTTATACACATTTCTTTTGTTATATTTTGATTTTCAACTCGTCGAGTTTTTTTTTTTTTTTATCATTGTTGTAATATAAACTATAGGCATGTAATTGGCACTAACATAGAAAACCGAAAATGGCGTATAAGACAGAAAAAACTCCCAGAGGTTCAGCTACGGGAGAAGGGGGGAGGGGTTGAAATAATTTGTGGTTCAAATGACATATAATTTGAAAATTACTTTGAGGAATACATTTTTTGGTTTTCTAAGACAAATGCATATGATAAAACGAATAATAAAGTAACGTAAAATAATAAGGTAAACTGCGGAACTTTAAGCTGCAATCATGAAAAGAAGAAACAGTGTCTATCATTATCTACCATGAGAGTTTAAAATAGAAAGAAATAAATGAAATAGAGGAAGAATGTAAGAGGAAATGTAAGAAAGAAATGGAAATAGATTACAGCGTTCGAGTGAAATAAGATTGTTTCATGGCAAGTATTGTCACATTTCAAAAATGAAATCAGTTTTTAAGACTTTTCTTTGCAGAAAAACATTAATTAAGAAATAGAAACACTCGTTTTCTGTCGACGAGTTCGCTGAATGGCTAGTACACGTGTTTTCTAAAATTAAAATCCGCCGTTAGCTTTGTAAGAATTACCATTTGCGGGAAACCCTAAAACATGGTTTACCCATTCACCATGAAATTAGTTCAACGTTTCACTTACATCATGGTACTTGTGGAAGCATTGTTACTGTCTGATTTTCTGAGTTAAAACCTTCCGCTCACTTACGCATGCGTCAGGTCTTCTCTGATCTTACCAAAACATGGGCGTTAGGTAAGATAACAATAAGGGAAGAATAATAAAAAGGATTTTGAGCCGTATCAAACAGCGTGGAACGATGGTAATTTCAAATACATAGTTTAATTGAATATGTCAAAAGGATATAGCAAATGCAAATTTTAAATTGAAAACTTCGGAAAGTTATCACCCACAACTCATCTACAGTTTTTTAAGTGAAACTGTTCGCGAGTGCTTAGCGCGGTATTCACAGACAGACAGTAAATTGGTGAAACTTCTTACCAATATGATATTTGCATCTTGGTTAAACCAATTTCTTGGTGAAACATTGAACTTCATTTTTAACAGTGTGAGGGTGTGATTAGTTGACTTTTTTTTTGACATGATATGAAAATAAGACAGTTCTAATTGTGAAATTTTTCATCCTAGTTTTTACATTAAAGCGATCAGCTATTACAAGTACAATTGTCCCGCATTCCCTGACTCAAAATTACAAATTCTGACAACATTGCCATAAATTTTCAATACAATTTTCTAGAGTGAGAGCTAATTTGTGGTCATAGTCTTCCCTACTTTTTGCAAATGTTTTTTGTTAGTGAAACTACCCTAGCAGCATCATCTCATCGGCCGATGATCGGCCATTCATCGAAACCCGATGAAATTCTCATCGGCCGATGATCCAATATGTCTCATCGGCCAAGCAGAATCCGAGCAGCAAAATCCGATGAGAATACGATGAGATTTGGAGCAATTTACGACCAGAACAGTCCCGTGCCGAGGAATTTCATCGGGAAACTTGATCGGAAGGATATCGTTTTCCGATGGAATATAGCTCGGCTTATTTTCATCGGGAAAGTTGATCGGAAGGATATCGCTTTCCGATGAAAAGTAGCTCATCAAAAACCGTGCTCGGATACTGATCGGAACGATGTCATCGTGCGTTACAGGATCAGTTTACGAGGAGTTTGTTGATCGGCCGAGCAAAATCCGATGAGTTGATGCTACTTGGGTACTTTTAATACGCCGAATTACTGCAAAAATCTCGCTTCAATTGCTTAACCTCTTTCCATAAAAAATGTTTATGTATCCTTCTACTTTGCTAATTTATATCTAAGACACGACCTAATTCTTGAGTGTTGGTTTAGCATGACAATTTAACGTGCAGCATATTTCAAAAGGACTATAAATTTTTTGAATATTCCTTATGCCGGATGCCGCTTCCTTTTCATTGGTTTGAGATCCTTAAATTAGTGTCAAGAATAACCATCAATTCATGCGGGAGTAGCTTTCCGTGATTTATTCAAGGTATCCATCAAGTTTCCCCTTTAACCTGTTAGGGAAACGCATCAACTTTGGCATTTTACTAATTTGTTACTCTACACTCGATTAGTTTTAGAACGAAAAATGGAATTTACGGAGGAAGAGTTGGAATAGTCTTACAGTATTTGCATGTGAATGTATTTTTAAACATTTTTTTTTCACTTACTTTTAAGTATGTTTAAAAAACTACAGCAGGCACCGCTGAGAGGGCCCAACAAGTTTTTGGGGGGGAAAAAAAACAGCAGGAGAAAAAGGAGCAAAAAATTCAATAATTGTAAAAAGAGGGAAAGTATGCTCTAACAAATAGGAAAAAAGAGGAAAACAAAATGCAAAAAAAAAAAAAAAAAAAAAAAAAAGAAAAAAAAAAAGAACTTGCAGATTAGAAATGTATTTAAGAAAAAAAAAAAGCTAAAGAATTCTTCCGCATTTATTTACCACGAAATTGCAATTAATGAAAATAATTACAAATTTTATTTATATTACAGGATAAATATAAAGTAAAATTAGATTTTGGAAGAAGGTGCACCCCTGCACATCATTGAAAGTATTCTAAAACTGCTTTGTAAGTCTTCAAGGTTAAAAATGTCAGTGATGGGGGGGGGGGGGGGCGCACTTCTCCCTCTCCACAGACGTCGTCGAAGATAGTTTAAAATTGCGTTTTTGAAATTTTAATCCGAAAAATACCCCGGAAGAAACCCAGAGCCCCATCTTTCCCTAATGTGACCAAAGAAGGCTTACAATCACGTTTAAACTAGGTGATAGAAAATAATAACAGTAAACAAACAACGGTTCAAAGGAAACTTTCAGTCAAAATGCATTCCTTTGTAACTAGCATTCTTTACAACATAAATAGCAGTTTTATATACACGCTATCACACAGCAGCTCTTGCACAAAAGGCAGAACTATTTTAGCAGTCCCCTGAATATTCTTATCGCGTATACTCAATACAGTTAAATATAATTAATGGGCAATAATTATTTTTTAGTAAATGAGTTAGAATTGTCAGAAAAATATATTTGGTTTGAAAGAATAAAAACATTTGTGTAATTAAAAAAAAATCTCTTATATTTAATAGAAATATAATTCCTTAATTATTAAATTCTATGATTTCCCAATTTAGTCGCTCCTCTTAATAGCCGTCCCCCTCTCTTCCCTCAAATACAATTACCATGAAGATAAAATTATGACATGCAACCATTTTTTAAGAAGCCATTGGCGCTGCATCGGCATTTAGATTTTTTCCAACGCCGATGGGCCAATGTGTTCTCCAAGTTAGCATCGGCCGTCGATGTCGATGAATAAATTTTTCAACCACTGGTCCGAACCTTAATACTAATTATCTCAAAAAAAAAAAAAAAAAAGAAGAAGAAGAAGATGAAAGCAAAAGTCTCACAACAGCTTTTCATTATTTTATGTACTCATTATTTTGATCAAAAATACTTTTAGCAATCAAATAGAAAGTATTTCATAAGAAAAATATTTTATTTTTCAATATGCCCCATAAAAATTGTTCAGGAATCTTTATATATATATTTTGTAAGAACCAATTCATTGCTAAAAATAAAAAAAAAAAACTGCTTCTATGCAAATTTTATTGTACAATATATTGTTTTTTTCTTTATGTACAGTAATTTTCAAAACATTAAAAAGCTAATCTTAAAAATTTTCCCAGTGCCCCCCTACCCACATTCCTTTACTTAAAGCAACGTTTTAACAAGAAATCGAAAGCTTTTACTGCAAAAAAAATTAATTGTTGTTTTTACAGTATAATACTGGCAGCCGAGATTAGTTAAAACTGTAAAATGCATAGTAATAAACGGTAAAACTAGCAATTTCAGTTTCTTACTCTAAAGTTAGCAATATTGACGTAAAATTGAGCTGCATTATACTGTAAAAACAACAGAATAATACTGGCAGCAAAGGTTCCAATTTAAAACTAAAATGTATGGTAATAAACTGTAAAATTAGCACTTTTAGTTTATTACTGTAAAAATTAGCAATTTTACAGTTTATTACTGTAAAATTAGCAATTTTTACAGTTTATTACTATAAAATTAGCTGTATTATAGTGTAAAAACAACTCAATTTTTAGTGCTGCAATGTGCGATATAACCCATACCTTCCCGTTTTGGTGATAATCATCTCCGTTCCTAGCTCATAAAACTTCTCCCAAAGGTCCTTGGTTTCCAAAACGGCCTCCACGTTTCTGAGTTCGTCGCAGTTGCACTTGTTCTGGAGTCTCGGGTCTTTTGGGGCCGCCGCCTGCTTGCTCGGGGACTTCCCGTCAGAGGACTTTTCCACCGGAGAGGACACGGATCTGAGGACATCCTCGGTTTTGTGTGCTTGGGAGGCATCTGGAGACCGGGTCACGCTCTGGATGAACTGGCCGGGACTTGTTGTTCTTTCCACTAGTTTTTCTGGAAAAACAAAGTAATTTAAGTTTGAAAAGCTTGAGTCGTGTCTTTTTCTCTTTAAAGAGAGAATTTTTGAAACTGGCGTAAGAAGTTTCCCCTTAAAGGAATGAAAGTTTTAAAAGTTGAGTCTTAGCTTTTCAGTTCTAATAAGATAAAAGTTTAACTGAGGTATGAATTCTCAGCTAGTTTTTCTGGAGGAATAAAGAAATGAGTTTTAAAATTGAAATCTTACTTTTTCCTCTTTAGTGAAAAAAAAAAAAAAAAAAGAAAGAAAGAGATGTAAGAACTTGTAAAAGGTTTAAAAGTTGAGTTTTAGCCTTTCAGTTTTAATAGAAGCAAACTTTAAGTGAGGTATGAAGTGTCTGTTAGATTTACTACAGGATAAAGACATAGAAGTTTCAAACTCTAAGCCTCGTTTTTTTTTTTTTTTTTTCGTGAAAGAAGTTTTTAACTGATGTAAGTTTTTTTTTTTTTTTTCCAAATTTTCAGAAAAAATCAAAAAGGCTAAATTTTAAAAATAACATCTTACCTTTTCAGTTTTAATAGGAGAAAGTTTGAATTGAGGTAGGAACTGTCTGTTAAGAATTTACGCTATAATAAAGGAAATTTTAAATAGATGTGAGAAATTCCGGATAATTTTTCTAAAAAAGTATAGAAGCGAAAGTTTCAAAGCTTGAGTTTTAGCTTTTCAGTTTTAATAAGATATTTTTAAGTGAAGTAAGAACTGTCCATTAGTTTTTATAAGAAAATAAAAACACAAAGGCTCTTCAACTTCAGTTCAGGATTTCCATTTGAATGAGAGAAATTTTAGCCTAATGAAAGAACTTTCACTATTTTTCTCAGAGTGAAATCATAAAGGTTTCAAAACTTGAAGCTCCGCTTTCCCATTCAAAAGCTATAAATTTTCAACTAGCATAAAAAGTTTCCAATTATTTTCCCGTGAAAGTAAGAATGGAAAACTTAAAAACTTTATATCTTAGTTTTTTAAATTTACAGGATGCCCAGAAATAACTGATGGCAAAATTATTTTTGCATAATTTACATTCAAGATTTTTTTACTGTTGGCAACACTTAATAGACTTAGTTTAATTCTATGAGCAATAGTGCAGACGATTCTTTGAATTAAAATCCGTTTCATTCTTTGCATTATCAAGATGGATGCTAAACGCCGTTTAATTCTCGAATTGCATTTAAAAGGTAAGCGAAATTGTGATTTAAAAAAAATTGAAGTATTTGAATGTGTGAAAGAGATTAATTGAAAGAACTTTAAAATTGTTTAAAGAAACAGGTAGTGTAGAAGTAAGGCATAGTGGTGGAAAAAGCGAAGTACGAATAAAAAAATTAATAAAATGTGACTGTGAAAGAGTGCCTCTGTAGGTGCGTGCCGCTGCAGAAGCCTTTTCAAAAAGATTGTCATTTGTGGTTACAGTTAAAGGCGCAAGAATAGAAACCATTACTTAAACATTGTTTAACAATGATATTACTTTCATTTAACATTTATTTTATCATCATAGAAAATTTGTATTACAGTAATATTTTTTTTTTTGAACCATCCATTATTTGTGGGCACCCTGTAACTAGGATTCTGCAGAAAATACTTTTTCATTACAAATGCGTTTATGGTGCAAGTGTAAAGAGTTTGAAAACAGATATTAATTTATACTTTCATCAAGTCCAACATTCATTTTAGTAAAGTAGACAAAAAGTAATTTCGTTATGTATAATCTAATGTGATTAACGATAAGTATAAACAGGTGGCAGGTGATGTATGATGAAATTATTTTCAATGTAGTAGGAAAAATATTGTCTATAAATAAAGGAAAAAAAAAGAAGGAAAAGAAAAAGAAAACAGAAGGAACGCTTCAGTTAACTCATTAATGCCTATCGTCCCTTTTTAGGGACGGTCCAAAAAAGGGTCTTAATTTCCCAAAAATGAACAATTCAACCAAATAATAGTGTTCAATTAGTACCTTGGTATTGTTTCAGTTCGTTATTAATAGATTGCAGCACGTAACCATTGTAAAGTGTGTTCTGTAGCAGTTTTAACATGATCTTTATCAAAAATGATATCGTTCACAATTTCAAGAAAAAGCTAAGTTTTCAAAGTTATTCCCAGCTTCCCAGTTTATGTTAATTGATGAGTTTATTTCTTCTCATAAAATGTCTTTTTAAATATTGTATCGTGGGCAGAAACAAATTTTAGTAAAAAAAGTATGTACCCTCTGGGGTCTATCGTAACTTTTAAGGGACGATTTTTCTTTCCTTAATAAAAAAAAATATTTTTTACATGATATATTTTTTATTTTTTTTCTTGTGCATTAAACACTGTTTGTAATCAGTACACAAAATATCTCTGGAAAAAAATGTCAGGCATTAATGGGTTAAATAAAAAAAGAGGAAACTACAAAATGTACTTAAAAATAAAATAACTATAAATTTAATGAAGGAATTTGACACTATAAAATACATTCGTTAAATGAAGAAATCAAATGTGCCACAAAGAAATTCGAAAATCTGAAATGTGTTTGTTAAATAAACAAATAATATGTGGTTAAATCAGAAAGTAACTAATTTAAAATGTATTAAATAAATTAAAGAATAATGCGTAATACATTTGATAAAGACATTCTCTGTTTTTATGCAGGGAAAAGTAACCCCATGTGAATCACTTACGGTTTAAAGCATTTTATAGAATCAGTTTTTAATTTACATGTGTTACAAACAATATAGGTTTGTTTTTATACACAGTCACTGTAAATTATGACAAAGACTATCAACTGGATCAAATCGAGTTTTTATAATACTGAAGAAATGTACCTATTCATTTTGTCCACTATAGCCGGAAAAGTATATAGTCTTTACTGGCAAAACGTATCAATTGTTTAAATCGTTAAAGTACTTCTTCTCTTTACATTTACAAATTGCATCTTGTTGCTTACTTACGAAAAATGCAAAGAGTAAGGAAATAACCCCCATTACATGCAAGTTTAACAATTTGCACTGTTGTATATGCAAACATTGGTACTTGGTGGTATTGGCTTTATTTACGTTGCTATTTTATAAATTAATCTTTAACCTATTAAGGCTCTTGCACCATTAAACCCAATAAGGTACTCTCACAACTGTTCTCATAATTTTTCAATCATGAATAGCTTACAGCATGCAATCATGTAAAATAAATGTAATACTTCGCTGGGAAAAATGGTGCAGAGATCAATTACGCCCGAACACGAGAGTTAGAATGTCGTTTTGGGCTTAGTTTATTACATCTAAATTTAGGCCAAACAGAAAACGACCTATAGCAATTTCAAGCTGTTTTATATGCTGATTCCTAAACCATATAATAAAAAAAAATCATTCATAGCAAATCATAATAAACTAATTTATAGCTGTTATGATTATAAATGGTTTAAAACATGGAGCACGCTTTGTTTACTGTCATTGTTTACTGGATGTAATATATTTTTTTTTAACCAGTTTCTGTTGTTTCTAATACCACTCGGGTATCCGAGCCCGAGTAGATGAAATCTACTCGACTTAAGGCAGGATAGGTACGCTGCTTCCATTTTTAAGAACACCATTAAGGTGGAAGACCGATTTAGCTCAACACACATACCATAAGGACCCGTTTATAGGGTAGGCATCCATTCATATCACACTTTCACACACAGAAAGGATAATGACAGGAGAGAGAGAAAGTACGTCCATGCCCCCAGAAGCGGATCAAGTGAAATGGGGGCCCCAAGCGGTAAAAGTTTTGGGCCCCCCCTCTACCCCACTTTAAAAAAGGGGGAGAAAAATCCCCCCCCCGAGAAAAAAAAACAAATACAGTTTACCAATCTTTTTTATTTACATACCTCATATCATATAAATTTTCGTCCAGATTTAATTGCAGCAAAATCATGAATTATGTTTTCAGTGTCGACGCAGTTCAACAGTTCCTGTTCAATATACAGTAACAGTATGGCTAAGTTGTTAAGCCTCTCTTCTTCCATTTTACTACGTAAATAATTTTTTACTATTTTTTAAACAGAAAATGATCTTTCACCTGATGCATTTGACATAGGTATTGTCAAAAATATTTTCAAAAGTGTCTCCATGTTCGGAAATGTGCAAGACATCCCTCTAACAGCTTGATAAATATTATGACACGAGAGACTTAAATGTTCTGCATTTTCAGATGTTCTTTTGAATGAGTCCTCATTTTCTTTCAGAAACATAACAAAATGATCAAATTCATCTGCTAAAGTGCAAGCATCAATTGTCATTGCTATACATGTTCTTTAAACGTTTAAGTGATTCTTTTCTTTTTTTAGAATACTTTCCCGTTAAAAATAAAAGAAAGACGAAAAAAGTATTGAAAGTAGCTTAATGCATCAAAAAAATATCGCCAAGTTAAAAAAATAAAAAGGTAAAATGAATATCGAAAAATTAAAAATTGGAAAGAAGGGTATTGAGATGGGGAATTTGTGTGTCGGTCGGTCTGTCTGTCCCCCCCCCCCTAATAACTTTTGAATGAACATTCCGATTTGGACAAACTTTTTTTTGTTAGAAAGATCTCGGCGAGTACAGCTCATTCCCATTTTTCGATTTGAATAATTTTTGGTTCAACTTTGAACCGTTCTAACAACCTGTCCCGCAATGCTAACTGTTGAGTGAACAGTCCGATTTGAACAAACTTTTTTTTGTTTGAAGGATCTTGTCAAGGATACTTCATTCCCGTATTTACATTTCCGATTTGAACAATTTTTCGTTCAACATTGAACCGCTCAAGCAAGCTGTCACCCCTAATAACTTTTGAGTGAACAGTCCGATTTAAATAAACTTTTTTTTTTTGTTCGAAGGATCTCAGCAAGGATACTTCATTATCGAATTTAAATTTTCAATTTGAACATTTTTTCGTTCAACATTGAACCGTTCAAGCAACCTGTCCCCACCTAATAACTTCTGAGTGAACCATCCGAATAGAATAAACTTTTCATTGTTTGAAAAATCTCGGAGAGGCTCATTCCCATATTTCGCTTTTTGATTTGAACCATTTTTCCTTCAATATTGAACCGTTCAGAAAAAAAAAAAAATTAACATTAGCGCCTACGGGGAATTTAAGTTGAATGTTGATCCTGAACTTAAAGTCGGATTTCCTTCAAACTAACTTTGTAAGAAAATGGTTTTGATAAATAATGTTTGTAAAGTACTTTTCTGAATAATCTTCTGTGAGGACTCTGATTCCGACTCCGACTCCGCAAACATGGCGGAAATGCAGGCTCAGAAAAAAAATGACTGACTGTGCAGACGATTTTTTGTTTATTTATTCATTTGTTTTATTTTATTTATTTTTAACAGACGATTTTTTTTTGTAACAAAAATGTTTCATTCACGAGGGCATTTTATTCTTCATTTATATTTAACAACTGGCAACGGATTAAAAGTGAAATTCGAGACATTTTATCAACGGACGAGTTTTTTTTTCTTTCTTTGATAAAATGTGTTTTTAAGCACTTTGAACTTTTAATTTTTTTTTTTTTTTTTGAAAACAATTGAGAAAATTTTCTACGGAAGAACTGTAACAGTTACATTCTTTAAAAGGTGCGACAAAACTTTATTTACTCGTTTATTTACTTTTTACGTGTCTATTTCATGTGATGAGAGGGGTATATTTTGCTTTTAGAAATCAGCTTTAAGTACTAAAAAGGTATGTTTGACATAATTTTTAGTCTCAGATAATCAAGAGAATAATGATCAGATGCTAGAATGCCGATGTCGATGTACGGGAAAGTAGGCTCGTTTAGTTCTTGACAGAACTTCTTGTCTAGTGATGTATTTCGCTCAAAGAAGATTTGAAATGGTTCAAGCACAGCGGATTTGATTTGACGTTTTTTCACGCTTTATTTTATTTTCAGAATAAACCAAAAAAGCAAACTTGTACGATAAAGCAGCTAAAGTACAATAGATGAAAAAAATAAAAAAATCGGGGCCCTATATTGGCATCGTAATTGTTAAAAAATGGTGAAAGAATTTTTGGGGGCCCCTAATCAGGCGTCATGGGCCTGTTGAAAAGTCAGACACTTGCTGCTGTAATAAAACTATGACATCGAATTTAAATTAGAGGTGAAACAAATTTGGGGGCCCCTAAACCGGATCATATTGGACTATATTTATTGATTTGGTAACGGCTGTAAAAGAAAAAAAAATAACGGTAGCTTAGTTGGTTGGTAAAAGCTATAGCCATCGTATTGGAGCTTTAGAATCCAGTCGAACTTTGGGGCCCTATGGCATAATATCGTAATTTAAAACAACGATAACCGAAATTGGGGGCCTCTAAGCCGGTCCACATAGGCCTATTGATATAAATTCCAGTCGAGCGTAGGTTATCATCTTTTAAAATATTTATGAAACAAATTTGGGGCCCCCAGAGCGGGCCCCTTGGTTGGACCTTATTAGCCTATTGGTATATATTAGTCCCCGGCTGAAAAAAAGTTCGTTTGTTTAGCTACAGGTTGCAGTTATATCTAAAACCAGTGCATTTGAATTTTGATTCTAGGAGAATTTCAGGGCCCCATGGCGCATCACGGGTCGACGGGGCCCCACGCGGCCGCTTAGTCCGCGTACCGTTAGACCCGCCTCTGCATGCCCCAGCCGGGATTTGAACCCGAGGCCACAGCATCACTGTCAAACGTTTATGACCACTGGACAAGGTGGCCGGCACCAGTTTCTACAAAAATTAAATCAATATCAAATGATGAAAAAGTACATAAAGTTAGTAGCAGCACTAATTTTATACACATTTTTTTCAGCAATTGATATTGATTTAAATTTTGTAGAAATTTTTCTATTTTAATTTTTGGAAAGTTATGTTAAATTCACTTCAGGCCTCTCTTGAGGCTTGAGCCACTTACCACTATATTCAATAAATAAAAATTTAGGTGTTTGCCGTTTGACGTAGGAAATCGAGACTCTAAAATGTAGATAATTACAAAAAGTATAGTCAATGACAAAAAATGAATTGCATTTAAAAATTACATAAATAACGGTACATATTCAATAAATGGATAAATAATCTACCCGCTAGAGAATGTCGATATTCCTAAGTACATTTGAATAATAAAAGAATCAAATATTTCAAAAAGAAATGTGGCATCTTAAAATGCATTGAATTAATGAAACAACGGTATGTTTGATAAAGAAACTCGATATTTAGAAAATATCCAATAAATAAAAGTGCAATATGTTCGATAAAAAGGTTCAATATTCTAAATTATACCCGATAAATAAAAGATGTTATCGAATATATTTTGAAAATTTCGAACCCTTAACATCAATATCTATTTTCATCTTCCAAGCGAAACTTCCCACATTACCTTTTATTCCTGCTTTAATAACATCCTTCCTAACCAAATTTTCACACATTACTGTATTGACAGTTGACGAATTGGATGCGCCGTTATCAAATTTCACACCTACCTGCTTCCCTCAGTAAAAAAAAGAATTAAGCAGGCGCCCACTCTCTCTGCCCCTCGAAGAAGAACGATATTAAAGGTTTCGTTCAGAAGACAAGTGAGTAACTGATAGTGGTGTGGAAAGTTATGGATTGATTCAATTTTCGCCCAATATAACTTGCAGAAAACCTCGTAAATGTAATTCCTCTGGATGTCTAATAATAAATATAATGCGGAAGACTCTATGGAAAATATTTCCAGGGGTGATGTCAGATCAGGGTGGTGGTGGGTGGGATTTGGAAGTAAAATTCGTTATTGATGATCGTAAAGATGATTGAAAATAGCCACCAGTGCGAAGATATTCTCACTTCTTCACGTATTTCATCATAGCTATATGTGGTAAAAGTGAATTCGTTTCGTTCAAAATGTTTTTGTTGTTTTCGGCTGGTGGGCGGTTGTGATGTATTAAGCTTTTGAATAATTCAAGAAAATGAATGATTATGAGCACTTGCAGAGCCGGAATTTACCTTCTTGTTGGGGAGGAGGTGTTTACAGTCGTTACATGTATATAAATTACAGTATTAGGATTGGCAATGGACAGGATGTTTATGAACTCTTGTTCCAAAAGAGAAAATTTATTAAAAAAAAGCCTGTTTAAGATTTATAAAAAATGTTGACCCTCATCTCATGAAATTTTGTTTCCGTCATTAGTACTATGCTAGCTAAAGGAATGTAGCTAGTACCAACATAGAAAACTGAAAATTGCGTATGAACATTGAGTCCCAAGAGGCCGTAAGGGGTTTTTAAACATCAACCGCAGAATCTTTGAATTACACTTATGACCACTCCTAATATGAGTTTTTTTTAATCCATACAAGGCCTGTTATGCTCAAACCCTCCCCCCCCTCAGTTAGCAAGTTCTGGATGCGCTAATGTCTGCAGTTGGAGCTGTCTAAATCTTCTCGGAAATACGAATGGTGCACACGCGTAAAAGTGTATTCACGATGTGAAAGAGAGAGAGCGAGGGAGAGGAAGGGAGAGAGAGCGGAGCAAGGATCAAAATAAAGATGAGTTATTTTTAAGTATGAAGCAGTTTTTTTATTTTTTATTTATTTGTTTATTTATTATTTATTTTTTTTGAATTTTCTATATCAGTGCAAGATATTATAAACAGCCTGTTCGTGAACACCAAGGGCTCAAAACGCCTAGATGCGGCGAGGTAGTAGTACTTCTTCATGTGTAGTGTTTTTTTAAGAGTCTCCGAAAATGTTTTATGGTAAGATCAACTGCGCGATATTAATCTGAAGAGGCGTACATTTTGAGACGTGGGCTTAATCATTGGCTGTACTGCCCTATATCAATAAACTATATCAATGAATGTAAAGCTATGTCAATGAATTTGAGCATTCCATGTTGCAATGATGCAGGACAGTGTAGCTACACTCCCATTCTTATTTATTTTCTTTTATCTCTATATATAAAGATGACGGTGTTTGTATGTTTGTTTGTAACCGTTGGACAGAAGCCCCCCCCCCCCCAGCACCTACAGACCCAAAAGTTCGAATGTATCCCCGTGTGATGCATATCGAAGGCCAAAAATTTAATTTTCTAATTAGTTATTTTTAAACTAATTAATTAGTCTCATTTTTGGTGTATCCCCCATAATTGAGGGGGGAAAAACTTCCCCCACCCCATAACATTATACATAGCTGGAAAGGGTTTTTTTTTCTGAAAAAGAAAAGTTTAGCACGTTTCTCTCCGTTAATTATAACAAGAGATATTAATTAATCAAATTTAGACAATTTTCAAGACTTAACTCTGTACGCAAAACTGAAACACTAGATCCATTTTCCATATAAGCTGCTCTTTCTTCAGTGATTTAAATTTACATATAGAGTTAAGCCTTGAAAATTTATTAAATTTGAATAATTAATATCTCCTGTTACTTAACTTAATGTCAGTTTGATTTGTTTGGCGAATTGTTTTAAACTTTAGGTTGCCAGATGTAGTATTTTTGATACTACGGTAGTATTTTTTCGGCCCAAAGAAGGAGCGTAGTATTTTTTGTAGTATTCTGTTAAAAAGTAGTTTATAAATGGTATTTTTAATTCTTTTAATGAGAGGGAAATTAAAAAAGTCAGACGTTTCAGAATTCAAATTATTACTTTTTATTAAAAGATGAGAACATTCATTTTCCAAAATAATGTAAATATTTAGTACTTCAATACTACTGCAATAATAATATCTGAAACAGCTGTAGTGCTTAACCTGTTTCGTTTTTTTGTCTTAATTAGTGACACATTACTGAAATTCTTTCACAATCTGAATTTGAAATCGGCAATGATAACAATCGGCAATGAGTTTTATCCTGGTGCCAATCCTACTATAGTTATTTATGTGCATGGTTGACTTTTTGTCATGAGTTTTACAAGTATTTTACCTATCCCTTACGCCATATGGATAAAAGCCGTACTTTCTGAGGGGCTAAGCTGCCCCCTTTCCATTCTCTTGCACTGGTACCATGAGTTGATGAGTTTTGAGTTGAGTTGTCATGAAAATCCGAGTCAAGAATCCTTTCCATTGCTTTATAGTATCGTACATAGATGGCAGCACTGCAACATTTAAGGGCCGAGTTAATTCTCATAAGCCGGACGCTTATTTGGTCACGGTTAATGTTTTACCAGTAGTTTAAAATTCTCAGAATCGCCAAGTCCCTTTCGGATGAGCATTAGTATATTGCACATCAAAAACCATTGTTTTTTGAAATCAAAATTTCGTTCATTGTTATTAATTTGAAAAAAAGATATTGTAACGAGTCCGTAGCACCTTCAACTTTCTTTAAATGAGCATTCCAATCTTGAGGAAGTAACTATAAATTTATTTACAAGTATTTACAATATGAGCACGAAACAATTGCCAAACATCCAGCAATTAGGTAGCAAACAGTACACTGTACTCTTAACAGTAACTCAGCACCACGTATCTAACGTGAACAGTAATTAAGAAATTACAAAAGCAAAACAACCATCGCCCAAGCGAATGAAAAACGAGTCACCAGAATCAAATCTGAAAACAACTGACTGACTAACTGTGTTCAAGGCACTATTTATACACGAAAAGAAATGTCCACAATATTCTAGCAAAATCCGGAATATTCGTTCATTCATAACTTAAACAATCCATTCACAAATTCTAGTGATAAAAAGAAAAACCACGCGAAAATGTCTTCACGCTTATTAAAGTTAGGGCAAGTGTAAAAACTACAAAGTGTTACAGGGCCGGTATACTAGTGATAAAGGTGATATCTTCAGATACTTTTGCAACATGACGTCAGATAAAACCAAAACTAATGAAAATGATGCAAGGCAGGAAAAACAACAACTATTTACAAGATTTGTAACAATATCCTTTAAATAAGCGACAGTAAAAACATATTAAAAAAAAAAAGAAAATGAAAGAAAAACCTCTCCCTTTCTCACAGTAGCGTAACTACGTGCCGCAAGAACCCGCAACGGTGGGGGGAGGGGGGGGGCGGAGTTGGAAGGGGCACAAAAATTTTTGAGGTTTGTTTTCATCCAATTTAACTAAAATTTTCCTCAAGTCAAACTAAGTTTTAATGCTCATATTGGGTCCAGTAGTCCCAAAAGTTTTTAAGCTTCTTTTCAACGTACTTAGAACGATAGGCCCAACTTCCAGATGCGAACAACAAATCTTTGCTTGGAGCAAAAAAGTATCCATATTAATCCGTACCCCAAAGCACCTCATCGTACCACACTTTGTATGTAAGTACAGAACTCTTTATATTTCAAACCTAAGAAAAGTAGTTTTTAATTATGCATATATCTGAGCAGCAGAATAGAGACAACGTATTTTTATTGTGCCACAAAAATGAAAAATTCTTCATAATGTCTTAGGATAAGGATCCTATGACATTATGATCCGAGGGGAATCGGAACACTTAGTTCTGTTGTTCCAATTCAAACGAATTTAAAGGAAACTGTTTGAAAAATCAAGATTCTAACCCCAAACAAGGATTTATTATTGTTTACCCCTTTTCGCGAGCAACTAGATCTTATAATGACAGAAAGTTGCTGATTTAAAAATATTTTTGCTCCAGGAGACTTCATTTTACTTTAAATACACGGTGGAAAATCATAGACTTTATGTAGAAAAAGTCTAGCGCACAGACAGTGATGAATAAGTAGGAAAATCGTACAGGACGATTCCCGAAACCCAGAGATTTTAAGAAACTAAAGAAAAGACAGCGTTCGTCCCAGAAGATGTTATTAAAAAACCTAAGCCGCTCCACAACTGCTAGTTTTAAGGACAAGTACATTTGTGGACGACATGAATGACTTCAATTTATGTTCAATCTTCGAATTTCAATTCAAAAGCATTTCTAAAAAATAATTTTTATTTTTCATAAGTTCAAAATTGTTTTTAATTTTGACAAATCGTAAACGTTTACTGGAATAGAAAATAAACTTTTATTTGACAGTAACTATCTGTTTTTATTCTTCCCCCTCAATATCACTCATATTTATTAGACCTATGACAGATTAAATTGAAAAAAAAAAAAATAAATAAATAAATAAAAAATTTCACATGTGTTCCGATTGACCCCT
>JAXGGA010017837.1:0-23362 GCA_038373865.1 Uloborus plumipes | reverse complement strand
TGGGCTCCTCAGTTAGGAATAGCCAATTGATCGAGCCGGAGGCAAAAATCCTCTTATTGTAGCTAAGATAGCCAACAAACTGGTAGATAAAATTAATTTATCTTACAGCGAGCGTCCGCAAACTATGTGAGCGCTCATAGTTGCGGACGCTCGCTGGTAAGATAAATTCATTTTATTACCAGTTTGTTGGCTATCTTAGCTACAATAAGAGGATTTTTGCCTCCGGCTCGATCATTGGCTATTCCTAACTGAGGAGCCCATAATAAGGGCGAAACTGCAGTCTTAGGATGCTATATGATCGAGCTGTGGGTGCATTTGCTACAGTTCTGCCTCAGCCCTGGCTTACGGGCGGTAACTCATTGCACATTACCCAGCTTTAGCCTTCAAATTTCGAGTTGAGCCGCACCATAGTTTGCGGACGCTGGTAAGATAAATTCATTTTATCTACCAGTTTGTTGGCTATCTTAGCTACAATAAGAGGATTTTTGCCTCCGGCTCGATCATTGGCTATTCCTAACTGAGGAGCCCATAATAAGGGCGAAACTGCAGTCTTAGGATGCTATATGATCGAGCTGTGGGTGCATTTGCTACAGTTCTGCCTCAGCCCTGGCGTATGGGCGGTAACTCATTGCACGTTACTGATTGTAGTTGAAAAATTTTTCCTGGACTTTCCAGTTACTTCATCAGAGGAAAATGACATTTAAATCATGCAAATAAGTTCATCTAAAAATAATTTTGTAAATAACGCAATAAAAATTGTAACATTAATTAATTGTTCATTTGTTTTTCTCTTTATGAAAAAGGACTATTTATATAGTTAACTTACTTTTCAAAAAATTTGTATTTCACTGTTTACATAACCTACCAATTACAGTAAACACCAACCTTTCGCAAACAAATATCAATCAATCGCTTTTGCTTCATTACTCTTATTTCGTTTACCCTTAATTTCACCATTAATATTTTTTTTCGGAGTATGGGACATGCGATCTCAATGTAAAAATCATGAATCTCCCAATGTCACACAAGAAAAATTACAAATAATAAACCCTACTCCCAAAAACAACGCAATCAAAAAACGAAATCCAAGTTGATATAAGAACAAAGTAGGACAGTCGATGGCAGCTGTTAACCAGAGCACCGATTTTCATTCTTACTTGAGCTTGACTCCTGTCAGGGGTTATGACTGATCGTTCTTTCAATGGATTACGGTTGTGTTTAAAAAATAAATACCATTCACTAAAACGGCAGTGGCATTTTTTTGAAGTTTAACACAAATGTCTTATACCATTTTCTTCTTTTCCTCTTTTTGCTCAAATTAATTTTTAACAGAACAAAAAAAAAAGAAATGAAATACGTCTCACTGGCATGAATCGGTGTTTTTTTTTACAAGTAGCTGCCATTAGAAGGTATTTAAAAAGGATATAGGTGAACGTATAACAACGGGGTTAGGGCTAAAAGCAATTATCGGCGGCTCAAGCATCGCGGATGTCTTTTATTTTCCAGGCAGTTTCTTTGTATGAAAATGCTTTTAAAATAAGCTATTGGATTCACAAATATGTAAAAAAACCTATTTTAACTTATGGGCATGTCCGAGATAAGAATGTTATTTTTTATACTTTATTGAAATAACTTTATCTAATGTTTTTCCAGAGATCACTCTCAATGGCATCATCGTTCTTCGACGCTCCCCCACGCAAGATCCTGCCACTTCAGGGATACAAGGGGAACTGTCAACCTTAGTGATAAGATTACCGAACTAATCATGCAAAATCATTGCTACCCAAAGATTCTGAACATTGCAATGGATATCCAGTTACACGTTGATATCTCTGGCAACGAGATAACCGATGACGCCAAATGTGGATGGAATATTAATTAGCCACGCAAATTTAATAAACTTTTCATCCATAATTAAAACAGCAAACTCACAACTATTTCAACAGTAAAATCCAGTCATCAGAACTACTAACACCTGAAAGGCTATGAACATTTCTATAGACGAGCAAAGGAGTTACTCCCACAAATTTTGTTCCTCACTATGATCGGATTTAAATCCAACTATGTCCAAATGCCACATCAGATGGCCAGCAATTTATTTAGCACGCGAACTTCTATTAGCATCAGCATTTAAGGATTCCTGAGGGCACTTTTTACTTTATGACAAAAACTGTATATGTTCGCCCGTGCTGTCTTCAACATTTTCCGTTTAGGGATTTTTTGCAACTTTTCTATTGGACAAGACATACATACATCATCGGAATACATTGCCACTTTAACCCGTACATAAGACTATTGCCATTTTGTTGCTTCCACCACCATAGTTGTTGTTGGTCTAACTGCCAGCTATGCTGGCTACTTTGGGGGTTGCGACTGCTTTCACTTTTTCAATTGTATTGTAATTTGGTGTGTAGTCCGACTTCCACAGTACACACATGCCGTAAGGACCCGTTTATAGAGTAGGAAACCAGTCACAGTACAACAGCACATTCATACAAAGAAAGGACAGGAGAGAGTAAAAGTACATCCATGTCCGAGCCGGGATTCTGAGGGCCCTCCCTATCTGAGTCAGACTCTTCTGACCACTGTACAAGGTGGTCTGCATTCCACCATAGTGATTTGTGCTTTAAAAATATTATTTATACTTCAAGTGGGCAGTTAATTCGTTGTTTTTCTATTAAAGAATAAATGTTTCTCTATTATGCACTCAAATTGCATTTATTTTACATTTACCCTACTTTGCATGATTTTTTGTTCTTTGAAAGATATATATATATATATATATATATATATATATATATATATATATATATATATATATATATATATATATATATATATATATATATATATATATATATATATATATATATATATATATATATATATATATATATGTTTTTTATAGTAATAAGAAAACATTGGAACACATTTTTTAAAAATTTATTTTGAGGATAGATACTAATAAATTATCTTTAAAATAACTAATACTTGCGTTTTATGCTTGAGTTGCCTAATGCATGGTCATAAGTAAAAATAGTCCATGTATCCAACTGGCAACGCTATGCAGTGTAGGGTTAATACATAGGGGCAATTCCATGCAAGTGTGGAAAAGCGTTGAAAAAATAAAACTACAGCAATGCGTCTGTTTTGCATATTTTTTTTATTTAAAAATGTTCGAAATTTATTATTTATACTAATATTTTGTCAAGAATGTAGTATTTTTAGTTTGGCAGCACTTTGAAGTTGGAAATTGAATATTTAACTTTTGGTAAGGCAAATGATCAATCTTTCAACGTTGGTAAGTTTCAATTTTTTGCTTTAGATAACTGTTTTAAAGGAAGAATATTAAATATTACACTTTAATTCAATATTGTGAATTGCTTAAACGAATGTTTTCACTTAAATTATGTGGTTTATATAAACTTCAAAAATGCACTGTTCTATGTAACGTAAGTTACCAAAAACATATTAAAGTTCATGATGTGCATAAAGAAAGGGCAATGCAATATTAACAATGCTATATTTTCTATCTTATAAGTGTGTATCAAGCAAATAGTTAACGTTTTTTTTTAAATATTGTTTATTTAATTTTTTGTGCTACAATCAAAATGTGTAACGTAAGTTACCGAAATATGCAGCTAATGTAAGTTACCTAAGTAGGACTTAAATACTTGCGTTTATAAAGAAAGTAAATTATGAAATAAACCTATGTGGTTAGTAGAAGTAATTTATTCAAGAATTCCTTTAAATGTACTGTATTTACTTAATTTAAATTAATCACATTTCTTAAAATATCTCTATTTGTTAAAAAGATTACAATACACCTCTATTATAAATTACATGTTTCTTTTTGGCTTTAAGGATATTAATTATCTCTAAACTATATCACTGCATTCGGAATATTTAAGAGGTAATTTACTAAAAATTATTCAGAAATGGACTTCTGTTATGCTTTAAAGTTTTGAAATATGTTTTGGAAAAAACAAATATAAAAATATTTTATCTCTTACAGGTGAACTATATTTTATTCTGCATTAAAATGCCACTGAACTCTGCAGAAAGATGCGCTGTAAAAGGGGTATGTGAAAAGTCATGTGGATATTACAGGTTCGAAAATAAAAGTCACTCTTGATGGAACTAAAATATGTCAGAAAAAGCAAAATTTATCAGAACTATTTTCTGAATATCCGCACATTGGCAATCAACATTTGAGAACAAGAAATGGACAAACTATGGGGTTTCGTTTAGTTAAGTATTTCAAGGAACAAGAAGAAAAAACAGAGATAAAAGCCGGTGAATGGTGAGTGATGAAGTACGAAAATACATTGTATCCCTGAGTTGTGACAATTATTGAAGAAAACGAGTTTAAAGTAAAAGTATTGGCTGCTGTTGGAACCTATTATATATGGCCAGATACGACAGATGAAATTTATTATGAGAAAACGTGATTCGAAAAATTGAACCTACCTGAACTTGTTAATAACAGTGACCAGTTTGCATTTATAAGTTTTATGTTATGTAATATTTTCGATTGTTCATTGAATTTGGTATTCAATTTCTATAAATTCAATTTATAATTGTTAATTTTCAATATTTTGATCTAAACTAAGCTGTAATTTACATTCATTAATTTTTGTAATAAAGACTTGGTTGTAAGTAAATTTTGTAACGTAAGTTACTGTAACGTAAGTTACCCAGTCAAAAATTCCCATAATTCCCAATTTTTTAAATAAAATTTTAAATTAATGAAAATCAATTACTGAGCATTATAAGGAACTGATAAATTATACTTCAAACAAGAAAACAGCTGTAATAGAGCAGAAATTTGCCTTACAATCAATTTTCATATTATGTCATTCCCTTTTTGTATAACGTAAGTTACTGCCTTAATTTTGACTGCTAAATTTTGAAAAATTTTAATGCATCGAATATTTTTGAATTTTAATTTTGCTTTTGACTGTCATTTTCATAGAAAACTTTTATTCAAGGTTTGTATGACAATATTTGTGTGTACTGAGGTGCTAAATGCCTAAGCGTTGGTCAAATGTAACGAAAGTTACCGTGGAATTGCCCATAGAACTAAATACATTTTGTGTGAAAATTGCGTCGAACACCCTTTTATTATGGAATATATTGAATTCATTAGGAATTGAAGGGGCAAGTGGATAAAGGTGATATGTGACATTTGAATTTCGCCGATTTACACAAATTCAAATTCGTGTGTGTTCAATTGTGTTAACTCACAAACACAATTCAAGGGGCCAGTGAATGAAGGTGATATGACATTTTTTAAAAATTCTAGAAAAAGCTTTAAAAATATATATATTATCTTTTCATCTTCATCCATGGTAAAAAGTGTGCTTTTTCGAAATTATCCCATATCCCCTTTATCCACTTGCCCCTTCAATTATCAGTTATTGTGTTCGTAATAAGCATAAACGATTGATATTTCTAAACAATGATAATTGGGTTAGTTATTAACCTTTTGTTGTTTGTAATTAATAACGTTAAATACATTTTGTCGAAAAATAACTACATTTAACTCACCTACACCATCATATAATATGTGTAATACAATTTAAATTAATATACATATTTTTAAAGCAACAAATATATTTCCCCTTTCGTGCTTGTTAGTTTGCAAAGATTGAGTTACCCTAATCCTCAGAACAACTCCCGTATTTAAAAATTTAACTACTCTAAATCAGAACATGAGAGTATTAATATTTAAATACAGTTTGTTATAAATACGAGTAACAAAGCGTTAGCAAAAATAAGAATTGTTCGCTTTATAGGAGCTCTGACTGAACTATTACCTTTATACGTACGAGAAACAAGATCCCCATTGGGCAACAATATGAATCAACATTTAAATTCCCTAGTCATCCATAGCAATGTTGTTTGTAACACGCACGAGGGAATCGTAATCTCTTTGCAAAAAGTAGAAAACAAGTTTCGTAATCGAGTTACGATTAATAATGAACGTACAGTGAATATCGTTGATTCGCAAAGGGATGCTACAAAAATTCCAGTCGCAATAATGCTGCCATCAAAGCAACAACTACTGCCTGCGGATGCAGATAAGGTTCCATAATTTTCAATGTTTCCAGCAAAATATTGTGTGGTTTTTCTAAGGCTTAAAATATCCTTTTTTTTTTTTACATTATCAAGGCAAGAGTGATTAAATTACTTAGCTGTTTCTTTAAAAATAATAACAAAAGTAAAATTATTGCTACTATTAAAATCTGTCCGCGTCTGTCTGTCTGTCTGTCTGTGTCTGTCTGTCCGTCTGAAGCTTGAACTCCTCAAAAACCGCTGAGCGTAAAGAATCAAACATAATACCATTCGATTCGAAATTTTCTAAGGAAGACAATAAGACCAACCGCGTAATTGTACGACGTTAATTAGCTGAGATATTAATTAAAACGTTAATTAAATTCTTTGCACTTTTAAAATTCCAAGACATTTATTTCTTTCTGTTGCCATTTTAAATTAAAGTGTTAATTAAATTATTGAACTATTTAAAATTCCAAAACTTTTGTTTCTTTCCGTACCTATTTTAAATTAAAGCGTTAATTAAATGGTTGAACTATTTAAAATTCCAAGACATTTATTTCTTTCCGTTGCCATTTTAAATTAAAGCGTTAATTAAATTATTGAACTATTTAAAATTCCAAGACTTTTATTTCTTTCCGTTGCTATTTTAAATTAAAGCGTTAATTAAATGGTTGAATTATTTAAAGTTCCAAGACTTTTATTTCTTACCGTTGCCATTTTGAATAAAAACGTTAATTAAATTATTGAACTATTTAAAATTCCAAGACATTTATTTCTTACCGTTGCCATTTTTAATTAAAACGTTAATTCAATTATTGAACTATTTAAAATTCCAAGATATTTATTTCTTTCCGTTGCGGTTTTAAATTAAAACGTTAATTAAATTGAACTTTTTAAAATGAAGGAGTGTTATTTTTTTCCATTGTCATTTTGAATACGTGTTATAACACAGTTCTAACAATTGTTTTTATTCTAATTATTAATGACATATTTCTTCTCTGGTACCATTTTGAAAATGTGCTTATAAATCAAATTGCTGTTTTTAGAAGGGACTTTTTTTTGGCTGCGATCCAAATATTAAAAGAACTTTTTCGTTTAGAGTTTTGCAATTAATTTTACAGGAAGAAAGCGGATTGGAAATAATTGTTTTTGGTAAGGAATTGTATATGTTATTTAGGGAGAGTGCTAAGTATGCGCTACTTGACATCGTCTTTCTTTTTGAGGAAGCATGAGCAAATAAACGCGATTGATTCTTTGATGCAGGAAAGCTTTTTAGCGAGTCGCTTTCGCGGGGAGTAGTTTGTTTAACTTTTCCTTGGTGTTTTAAAGGCGAGCCGCCTTGGTGGCGAGTAGTTTATTGAAATTTTCCTCGCTACTGTAAAGGCGAGCCGCCTTGACAGCGAGTAAACTATTTAAACTTTTCTCATTACTTTAAAGGCGAGCCGCCTTTTTGCCGAGTAGTTTGTTGAAACTTTCCTCGCTACTTTAAAGGCGAGCCGTCTTGGCGGCGAGTAGTTTTCTCAAACTGCCTTCACTACATTACAGCCCGTGCAACGCCGGGCCACACAGCTACTAGGTGAATATGTAGTGTCTTAACTTGAAAGAAGGAACACAGTGCTTAAAAAAAATCCAAAGAAAAAAAAGCTTTTATTATCGAACTGTCAGATACCCCCCCCCCTCCCCCAAGAAAAAACATTCTGCTAAAATCAATGACTTTCAATGAAACTGCTTTGTAAGTCTAAGCACTATACATTAATAAAACATAAGTTTTATTAGAAAACACAATGATAATAATAATGAATAAAAAAAAAACAAATATATTAAGTTGATTCATAGAAAATGTACAAAATACATTTGTCCCACAAACTGATTTATGAAAAATACTACATCTTTAAAACAAATATTTTTCTTGTAATTTTATTAAAAACCTTATTACAAAACTCAACATCAGTGGTAATGCAAAAAATAGCATACTTTATATGCAATCTTTATATGTAATGTATTGAATTTTTACTTCAGTATGCTCAAGTTCTTTATTAACAGCATCTAATTTCTTTCGTAACGTCTGTTGCAAAATTAGGCTGAATCTGGCTCGCATCTAATTAAAATTGTCCCGACAATTAATTAATTACCCTAACAAAAATAGACATTCCCGGCGATCGACACTCGTTCGTGCGCAACTGCCAACCTCTCTATTGTTTACATAATATTGATTAGCAAATTCTACTTGCAGACGAAGATAGGGCACAATATGGGCAGTACAAACCACAGCGATACTAGTGTAACATAGAAGTAGCGTACACTGAAATCATATTTGTCCAAAAAATTGATTTATAAAATATCCATCAATACACATAAATATTATTAAAAAACCGACATGAATAATAATGAATTAAAAAAAAGAAAATAACGATCGAATTCATTCATGAAAAATGTGAAAAATTCATTTGTCCAACAAATTGATTTATGAAAAATACTATACGTATAAGTCATAAATATTATCATTGAAATTTTATTAAAAACCTTATTACGAAACTTAACATCAGTTTCAATGCAAAAAATAGCATACTGTATATGCAATATGTATAAAATGTAGTGAGTTTTTACTCCAATATGCTCAAGTTTTTGATTAAAAGCTCTAATTTCTTTCGTAACATCTGTTACAAAATTAGGCTGAAGCTGCCTCGAATCTAATTAAAATGGTCCCGACAATTAATTAATTACCCTAACAAAAAGAGACCTTCCCGGCGATCAACACTCGTTCATGCGCAACTGCCAGCTTCTCTATTGTTTACATGATATTGATTAGCAAATTCTACTTGCAGACGATAGATAGGGCACAGGCTGGGCAGAAATCACCTTCTGCATCATATATCAAATGCATCGGTGGACGCGACCCGAATTCTTATCATACCCCTCATAGTTACTCCTTTGATAATTCTATTCGCTCCGATAGCAGTAATTCGATTAGGCATTTCTGTGACCAAAGTATTCCCTCCAAACAGATTAGAATTCTCAGAAGTGCTTTTGGGAGGGCTCGTATTAGGTACTGGGGATTTGGAGTGCATCATTGTTTAAGTCTTGTTTTTTTGTTTTGTTTTGTTTTAATGCTTATCAAATTAGGGCGAGAGAAAAGAATTTCTTATACTTTTCAGGAGCTAACTGTGTTTCTGAATATTCTACGGAATATTGGTGAAGTATCATAAACGAGGTGCGCTTAAGAAGATTACGTTGAGTATTGCATATTGTGACGCATATTGTTGTATTTTCTGAATGAGTAATTTGGGTAATCGTATTAAAATAATGTAATTGTTTCACATATAAAATCCGTGACAAAACGTCAATAAAAAGGTAGGGATTGGGTATATTTTCTTACATGACGAATATTGACGAAAAATTCAATTTGATATACAAATTCAAAGAAGGAAATCAGTCTTTAATCAATAAATTCGATCTTAAAATAGGTTTTAGTCTTGTTATTCTGTTGGTTGTGGGTATCACCCTTCGCAAACGCTTCCCCCAGTAGTGATACTAATGCATTTAAGAGATGAAACAAATTTTAAAACTTATAGAACTTTCTCATTTATATTTTCAGTAATTCTGAAATGCATTTGGGTATCACCGATATAGAAGGGTGTCAACCAGCTCAAATGACACCCTCCCCTACAATGAGACTAATGTATTTGATGGATTAAATATATTATAAAATGGGGGGCGGGGGCAATTGAGGTACAGTGAACTCTCACTTATGCACCGCCTCATTCATGCTCCTTTTTCACTTATACGACGATTTTAAATGGTCCTAGCACATTTCATAGCAAAATAATGATAGTATCATTCGTTTATGCATCGCTCTAAAGATAAGTATTTCACTTATGCGCTGAATTTTTCGTAAAATTTAAAACGCTTAATTTATTTTCTTTAAAAAATAAGCATTTTTCTTCACTTTCCTCTTTAATATTACGAATTTACTGCTCACGGAAGGCATTTTTTCCGCATAAACTAGATTTCGGAGTGGGACAATTATTTATTATGTTTTAAAGGGAACAGTTTGTATTTAGGTATGCTACCATTTTTGTTTTCTCTTTATCATTGTATTTACCTTACAGTAGTTGCCAAACCGTAGTAGTATGTCGCTGTCTATAGAAGCATTCTTATTCATTAGAAGGGGTTTTACCCGGAACAATCTCTCTCTCTCGCCTCAATTGATGCTACTGGATTTGTTAGCGTAACTGTAATTTGAAGTAATGGGAAGATTTTCCCGAATTAAAATATTTATATTTTTCATAAACTCAAAATCCATTTCGGGTATCAACACCCAAACGGGCGACAGGTGGGGCGAGTCGGTGGGGAGTTTTCAATCATTATAAAAAAAAATCACAACGTCCATAACGATCCTGTAAGAAATTTATGATTAACGTTTATAAAGCACAAGCAGTCCAAGTTTCGCAAGGAGCTGTGACAAAAGTAAAGTAAATATTTGAGAAATAGAGTTAAATAGAGTTAAAGATGAATTTTGACGATATTAATTGCACCGCATCATAATTTATATTTATAATTTCATCAATTAAAAATATTTTACTTAAACATATACAAGTGTAGATATAACTGAGAACATTTGGTAACGTTATATGTTTTAAACGGTACAATATTTCATATAGTAAAAGAAGCTTCCAAAGCATGCTGTCAGAAAGTTAAGAGTTGCTGCAAACCTAATAATCTTCACTAAAAAAAGAGTTAAATGTTGCAAATAAGGATTCTGAAAGAATTTTTAAAAATATAATTAAGAACCTAAAAAAAAACATATCTTAATACTTATTTGTTGGATATAGACTATATGTCTCTTACGCTGATAAATCTTAGGCAATCGCGTCAACTTCACAGCATTGTGGATGTTGTGATATGAGGGGTAAAGTGACTTCCCTTAAGTAATATACGTTTGTGCTTGCATTTAATAATCATAAACTGCCATACCGAACCAATTTTCAATTTTGAAGATTTATTTTGCTTCTTACAGATAAATTAATAAACATAAAATAAACTTCTCATTATCTATCTGCAAAACGATTCACTTCATTTACCTGAGCTTATCAATCAAAATGAAACAACAATAAGCAACAAAAGACTTTAATAAATTTGTCTTGTTCTCAAAATTTAACACAGCCTTCTTTATCTTTCAGTCGAACTCTTCAAAAAGAATGACTTCCCACTATCAAAAGAAAATATTCCCCGAAATTACACTCATTATGAAAATTAATTGCAGCTTCACTGCTTCACCCGCCGTTTGTATTGCTCAACAGACAAAAACAAGTCTATTGTCTGGCAGCGCGAAAATCCCATGTTAACAAGAATTAAAAAAGAATTTTTGGCGGAAAAGTTTTCAAAACACGGTGTCATTAGTTTGGAGAAGGAACTTTATTCATTAACGTTTCTTTTGGCGAGTGTTTTGACTGATTGAATAATGCGCCATTTTCTTTTTTCGGAAACGTCTAGCGGTTTCTCTTTTAAAGCCTCGTGTGTGGGAACAGATTTACTGCGTGTAATTAAATTGTCACATTCTAGTATTATTACTTGTCGTTTGCGTGGAGAATGTTGGCGTAAAAATTGCAACCATCTGAGGGCGGGCTCTGTCTGAAGAAAGTTGCATTTCTGACATCAATTTTGTTGCTGTTATGTTCGAAATATGTCATATATATTTATTTATGTTTATTACTCGCTGTATGGTTTTTAAAAAAATGTACCACGCTTATAAGGATCTTCTAATAAGTGTTACTTTACTCCGCTTTATGAAAAATGTTGCGGTAAGAGTGCACAATACGGGTACATTGGCGACTTATTCATTTTCTACCTTGGCGAAAACAAAAAATAAAAATACGTCTCTGTTCCTCTTTATTTGACATTCTAAGGAACTTGTTTTTTCACCAAATGATATATTTATCAGGCTTGTGATTTCATATTTAATGGAACTTTTAATGTTGCTTAATTTAGTTGGAGGATTATTTCAAGTTTAAATGTAATTTTAGTGCCATTTAATTGCTTGCTTTATTCTTTTGGAGGAGTATTTTATACTTAAATAGCTTAACTTATTTCGTTGGAGGAGTATTTAAAATTTAATTTAGCTTTTAATCTTCTTAAATTGTTTGTTTTGATTAAAAATAACTTTTAAAGGACTAAATAATGTATGATGCAGCGAATCCATTACAAAAAAACCCTATCACCTCTTCCATTCAAAACCTTCTTTTGTCAAATCCTTCCATCTCACTTAATTGGGTTAAGGGCCACTCAAATAATATAGGTAATGATAAAGCAGATTATTTAGCACGCACCGCAGCAGAAGATCCTTTTTTCTCGAATTCAGACTGCTTACCTTTTCCCAAATCTGCTCTATTATCCACATTACAAAATTTTCTCAAAGAAGATTGGCAATATCGATGGATGCACGCTGACACGGGTCGGCGTGTTTTTAATTTTTTTCCTACCATTAAATTATATCCTAAAATCAATCATAGAGTCCAAACAATATTTTTCACTGGTCATGGTCCTTTTCCTGCATATTTTTCCCGTTTTTCCTTATCAGACGCTCCAAATTGTACCTGTGGGGATATTGGAACACCTGAACATTATGTTTTCCATTGCCCTATAACATCCAATTTTCACGTTCGATATAACCCAAATTTAAATTCTTGCCAAAATATTCTCAATGCCTTTTCCCACTCCTTTTCCAATAAAAAACTGTATTCTCTTTTTATTTACCTTTCTAATAACATATTTTTAGTTCAAGGAATTTAACTTTTTTTTTTATTTATTTATTTTTTTTTTTTTAATTCCTATTTCTGAATTGTTCTTTTACCAATGTTTAAAATGAATATGTATTTTAATATCTTAAATTGTTTTTAAAAAAATTTCATTTTATGTTTAAAAAAAAAATGTTTTGTTAAGATATTTGTTGTGTTAAGTTTGTAATTGTATGATGCTCTAAGGTATGTCAAAATTGTAAAAAAAAAAAAAAAAAAATGCTTTGTAAGATGTAACATGTTTAGTTTTTAATAAATGTCCCTGGGGTCCCAAAACCGATAAACCGTTCAAACGGTAGGTGCGGGGGACCTCAGGGTGTCAAATGTCAAATGATGCAGCGAAGTAAGTTGTTTCCATGTTACTTTGTTCGGCATGGTAGCAGGTTTGTTGTAACACAGCCGTAAAATGCCGTCAGTTAAGAAATCCAATATTTCCAAAAACATTTACATCGCCAATGTGCCCTTACTGTCTATTAATTTATAAAAATGACTAAAAAGAAGAAAATATGTTGAATAGACCACGTATGAACATAACGCATTTAAGGAAGCATACCCAATTATTTTATGATTAATATATGCTTCAATATTTTCAAAGCTACAATATACCGGATATATCATTTGACCTTAATACCAATAAAAATCAATCCATTTAAGAAACCGAAAGTAACGAGTGGACTTAAAAAATTAACGCGTATAAAGTCCTTCAATATCCCATAACGAAAGATTACTAGGTTCCTAAACACCCTATCCCAAATCCAGAAAATCGGATGCTATTAATGAGAAAAGCCTTAGTAACTTGGACTCCATATTAGGCTGTTAAAGTTCGCGCGAGAGATTCATGGGGTCCTTTTAACCATACATAAGTAAAGAGATTGTCCTTGTATGGGTTCAACCTATAAATGCAACTCACCGGAAAACCACACGACTCTAATGTAATAATGAAAAAAGCTCAAAGAGGTAGAAATCAAAGTGTGAGTATCTTCAGACATATTTTTGACACAAAAGTTATTTGCTTTCATCCGCCAGTTATCAATATATGAGGTTTAAAATCTTACAAAATATAAAGGAAAAGCGCTAAATTTTGCGACTTAACGGGAAACTTATCTTCTAATTTCACCTTCTACACATCCATCTACGCGAATCGCGTGAAAGAAATCTTCCATTAATCACTCACTAAATTTGGAGGATTTTATTTTCTTTTTTTTTAAATTTCGGTAGACTTTAAAGCCTAATTTTTCAACAACTGTGACGCAAAGGCAAACGTGTCTGTGACCGGAAAAATGTTTTACAATCAGGCTGGCTCGTCATTTAGGGGGAGGGGCAGGGGGGTCAATTGCCGCCCCCTGACTTTGAGAAATCAATGTATTTACATATCAGTGGGCATGGTTTTTGTTGTTTCTGTTGAAATTGTATTGTGTTTTTACCCTTTGCCCCCCCCCCCCTTGGAAAAACCTGAAATGACGTCCCTATATTTACAATGCTCCTTCAACTGCACATTATATATGAAGGGTCAGGGGGAAAAACTACGGTAGTCCACTTTTTGTTGAATTTAAACTGATGCTACCACCTGTTAGAAAAATAAGTGTAATTTCGTTTAGTATATGCAATATTCGTGAAAAAACATTGCAGTCCATGTATTATTGTCATTTTAAAACAAGTATATTGGGGAAGTTTATGAGTTCGTAAAGTTTAAATTTCGTTTTTCTCAAAATGAATCAAATGTGACTACCGTGGTTTTTCCCCCTGACCCTTCATATATTTCTTCATTATCACATAATCGTGTGATTTGTTGGGCAGTTAAGAAATGATTTTTGAACATTTTGCTACTAGTATGAAATTTGAAATTTAAGATTCGATTTTTCCCTTGACCATTTTTCAACTCACAAGCGGTTTTTTATTTGCCTCTAATTAAGATCAATGTTAGGTCACATCTGCTGTACTTATGGAATTGAACTATTATAACTACTCTTATTGTTGTATTCAGCAACCGATTGGAATCTTTGTCGGACATCCGAGCATTCGATTGAAAAAGACTTCCATCGCCAGTTGGAGTGTCTGACTCAAGTTCTTGTTCATTTTATTCAGGTGCAGATGCCTTTGTCTTTGGAGTGTGGTCGCTATTTTCGTATGACAGTACCAGGCGAAATAAACTCATGTTTGTGAAAATTGCAACACCATGAAGGACTTACGCGAATGGGCTGAAATTTTCAGCAAATGCAAAGTATGGTATGATATGCAAATGATTAGAATTTTAAACTCGTAGCGCATGCGTACGCTGAGCAGCGCCCTCTGAACGCCGGACTTATCCGAATAAATAGACGGCTGCAGAAACCCAAGTAGTACACTTCGTTTTTTAAACGTTGTAAAGTGGTTATTAACGTTGTGACAACCGCTTAAAAATGTTTAAAGGTTATTTGTGCTACCTGGGAAGGCGTGTATGGTGATAGGTGGCTATCTGCTTGTGATAAATGTTAGCTCAGACGTTGTTTATGCCTCTTCGACGAAAAAAAAGCGAGGTTTCAACCACTTACGGAGTTTGAACGGGGGAGGATCATCGGCCTTCGTGAAGCTGGATTGTCTTATCATGAAGTAGCCGCGCGTGTGCAGAGTAACAGCAGCACAGGGATGCATGTTTGGAAGCAGTGGACGGACGAGTGGCGGACAACTCGGAAATCTGGGAGTGGACCCCGAAATGTGACGTCAGCGCGCGATGATAGACACCTGATCTGCATGGTGCTAACGGGCCGTACAGCTTCTTCTTGACAACTGGCAGCACCGTGGTCGACAGCTACAGGTGTTTCATTGTGTGGTTCATCAATTGGTAGACGTCTGCTGCAGCGTGGACTGCGCGCAAGGACTCCTTTATACAGGATCCCACTTACGCTAAACCATCGCCGCCTGCGGCTACAATGGGCCAATCAGCATAAGACTGGCGTGCTGATTGGCAGTTATGTTGTGTTTTCTGACGAATGCCGCTTTAATTTGTGGTACCATGCTTGCCGCATTCGCGTCTGACGCTAGGCCGGTGAACGCCACATTCCAGAGTGCATTATCGAACGTCACAGTGGACGAACACCTGGAGTCATGGTCTGTGGGGATATATCATATCACGAACGATCTCAATTGCTAAGAATTTTGGGTAACCTGAACAGCAACCGGGACATCAGTAAAGTTCTACAGCCCCAAGCTGTCCCCTTCCTTCAAGGCTTGCCTGGCGCTGTACTTCAGCTGGGTAATACCCACCCTCATGTCGCTAGGGCTGTTCAATCCTTCCTTGCATCGCAGCAGGTACAGCTTCTTCCCTGGCTAGCGTATTCCCCGGATATGTCGCCGATTGAACATGTCTGGGATTTCCTTGGTCGGCGTCTCGTCCGTGATCCTCGTCCTGTTGCTTCTACAGACGAACTTTGGGTACGCATATAAACAGCATGAAATGCTCTTGATGAGGCAGACATTAAAAATTTGTTTGACTCCATGCCACGTCGCGTAGTAGCACTTATTGCAGCGCGTGGTGGCCACACAAAATACTAATTTCAATATCTTTTTATTGTTTGTTGGCTCTTTTTAAGTTTAATCATTTATTTGTACCACTAACACTCAGCTGTGTATTAAATTTCATTCAATTATGACGATTCCTTCATGGTGTTGCAATTTTCACAAACATGAGTTTATCAATACTCATTAGGGTGATTCAGAAATGTATGGAAAAAAATAAACTTTGTATTTTTGTGCGTCTTACCCTCTTATTTTGTGCCACTATATACACTGATTATTTGTGCAAAATTTTGGCAAAATATATTAATATTTAGAGGTCGCTCAAACGCCTTGAAATTTCGTGATATTGACAAAAACGTGATCGTAAATGATATCTGTAGTAAAAAGTAGCCTTTGTATTTTTGTGCGTCTTACCCTCTTATTTTGTGCCACTATATACACTGATTATTTGTGCAAAATTTTGGAAAAATATATTAATATTTAGAGGTCGCTAAAACGCCTTGAAATTTCGTGATATTGACAAAAACGTGATCGTAAATGATATCTATAGAAAAAAGTAACTTTTGTATTTTTATTCGTCTTACCGTCTTATTTAGGCCCTTTATATACACTGAATTATTCGCACAAAATTTTAGTAAACTATATTTACATTTAGGAGTACTTCAAATTTTGTGATAGTGGTACAAATGCGAACGTAAATAATAATAATAATAAAGTTACTTTAATGCTTTTTTATATCTCCGAAGAAAAAAAGCGTGCAATCACAAAATGAACTATATGTCTGAAAAACCAATGAAATGCAGAAAAGTATGAAAACTAATCAAATACGGAAAAAAATATAAAAAACAAATTTAAATACATTAAATATATAGTAATTCGCTCATTAATTCTTGCAATACTTTTTAAGGTTACTTTTTTACAACTTTGAAACCTTTTCTGTGTTCCTGTACCACTTGAAGAAGACACTGTCTTTGTTTTTCGTCGTTAGTGATAGTCTTACCAAATGCTTCAATAAGGACCATGCAACGCGCCGTATTGTCGTTTTACAATCCTCAGTTTCTTTGGTAGTATAAAGCCTTTTTGGTAGCTATCGTAAAGATTCGAATGCTCAGGATCAAAAGCTGATATATTTTGAGTTTCTTCTTCTACATGAATAAGGACGCTAAAAATATTCCAAATCATTTCTTAGTGCTTGCACAAAAAGGGTTGCTGGGAACCCAGCTCTTAGATATTCTTTCCCATTAACGATAAGAATGTGAAAGAAATCACATTCATATGTTACGAATACCTTTTGTTTGTCCAGCTGCAAGTTTGAACTGGTTGGGAAATATCCATAACTTGAAGCCATAAAGAATCTTTAACACAGATATAACACGAGGAACCACTCCTGGGACACGAAAACATACACCAAGAGAAGCTGCTCTGCTCAAGAAAATCGCACTAAGCTCTAGTATCTTCCTTGGACACTTCTTTTACATGGGTCATCAGAAGTTAACTTTGCGCAACTTCCATTACTAGTTGCACGTTGCTCTGAATGTGCTACCAACTCCTCAACCTCATCGTTCCTCACTCCAGGTTTAAAATTAAAATGTTTTATTCTGGACTGTGATTGCTAAAACCGCTTAAAAAGCAGTATTGTAGATCCAATGGCAGTGGATGGTTCCACGCAATTGCGTGAACATCGCATCTGACATTGCACGCAAATACCCCAATTCTACCTATTTCTTGGTTTATCGGTTAAAATACCGAGAGACCAAGAGTAGAATAGATTTCGGTTGTAATACCACATAAAACACAATGTCTAAAATATAGTGGCGGAAAGCCCTAGCTTCCCTAGTGTTTTTTTCCCAAGTTCAAACATGCTCCAACTTTAGTACCGGCAATGCATGTCGTATTGAAACACATACCACGTACGAGCTCAGTAAGTTCCCATTTATCTAACTGGTTATCGTATAGCAGCATTTTCCGTAGCAATTCCAATGCCTGACTAACTTACTAGAACCCAGAAGTAAATCATCAATGCTTGTGGTCCTGATACTAATACTGGTATGAAACCCGCCGATCATCCTTCATTTTCCCAATATATTTTGCATAAGTGTTTCGTTCCAGTGAACTATCAAAGGAAGTCCTAGATTTAAACGACTTTTGTAAGTTAACGGCCAATTCAGAGCGAATAGTTTGCATTTACCGTTTTATGGACGTTGTCAAATCCTCCCCATTTTGACCCATACTTTGTACTGTAGCAGCCACTATCAAAGTGGCTTTCTGTCACGTATACTGGGCGCTGTCTAGAGTGGATGCTAGGTGTTTTAGCCAAATAAACTCATACACCTCAAACAACTGAAAAGAAAACAGAAACCACAGCCCGAGCTTGCAGCTGCATTTTCTACCCAAACTCAGGTAAGAGATAATGCAGCTTTGGAGAGGGGGGGAGGGGGGTAATCGTTACAACTCACTTTGAGCTATTATTTTATTGACTAATTACTTAGTAGAGTAAACTAACGTTTTAAGTTATTCCATTTTATATGAAGAATAATATTATTTCGGGTAATGAAGCTATATACTCCAACTCTCGAAATTGCTAATTTTCAACAGAATTCAATCGCGTTGAGCGACCTCTAAATATTATTCAATTGAGCTAAAATTTTGCATACATCACATTCATGAATAGTGTAAAAAAACTGCGGGTAAGACCAGAGAAATTCAAAAAAAAAATTTTTTTGAATCACCCTAATACTCATGAACCTCAACCAAAATTTATGTGGGAACGTCATACAGCCCTAATGCTGCACCTAGTGACCACGAATTTCTTAAAGAAGTTGAAGGAACAGTCTGAACAGTTCTCTTCACACAGTAATTTAAAAACCAAAATTGATAAATTGAAAGAAACTCGATTTCTATCGAACCGGGCAAAAGAAATTGATAACCAACCCATTTTTATAGATGAATATCGAAATAAATTTGGTGAGTAAATAACGAAGCTATTTATTTGCGTATCTTATTCAATTTTCTATCTTTTTAATTGTTTATAAAACTAATTTAAATGCTTTAAAAAATCATATTCTAAATAGTTTCACTGCTACTACTTTTACTCCAGCGATGTTGTAAGCGTGCTACTTCAATTATTAAATCTAAACAGGAGAAATGAAAATGAAGCGTTGTTGATGGCTTTGTTTTTCTTGTTGTGAAACAGCCTTATAGATACCATTTGATAGAAAATATATTAAATGAACAAATAATAAGTTCTTTTTTTTTTTTTTCAGTTTCAATTTTTATTTTTTCTCTTTAGTGAAAATTTATTTCAAATATTTGCTAAGAAATTGTTTCCAAATTATGATGTTATTGCTTAACGTGTTTCAATTGATAGTGTTCTTCTTTTCAAAAGCTCTATCTTTTTCTGGATACAAAGTTCAATAAACGCAAATAGCAATCTAAATTTAAATGATTACTTTCACAAAAGTAAGAATTTGATCAATTATTTAAAGAAAGAAATAGCTCTGTTGAAATTTATTCTCTATTAAAGCAATTTAACATCACTCCATCTGTAAAGTTAAAAGATAATTAAATCGAGGTTGAATATTACATACGTCTTAAATGTAACAATTTTTTACAAAAAAAGATTTTATATTGGTGTAGTTTCACATCAAAACATTGAAACGTCAAAATGGAAACTACATTTTTTTTCAACATTTAGTAATGACTTGGGTTTTTTGTTAGGCATTTTAAGGGGAAAATTTACGATCGGATCAGCTACAGAGCGACTAAATAAGGAAAAAAACGGCAAAAATATTAGCTATCAATTACCAGGTTTAAAATAATAAATTATAGACTTTAGTGTAGGTAGAAGTAGCTAAATAAGTGATGAAATCGTGTCGCAAAAAATCAAGAGGAAGCTATGAAATATTAATTTTAAATCTTCTATTTTTTTAGCTTCACTCAGAATTATAATTTGTGTAACTTAAAAAGGTTGTAGGATGATGTGAAATTCTATCAAATATCATGCTCAGGAAACTATGAAGTAAAGTGCTTAAACTCCACTAAATATTTACAAATTGAACTATTCTGATCCATTAGTGAAAACAAAAAATATCTGAAATATTGGGAAAATGGGCGCTAATTTACTACATCATACATTATGAGATTCAAATTTGAACCTAAGTTTCAAATTTAGAAAATTCTAAGTGATAACGTATTTCCCTTTCCTTTCAATTTATGAATATTCACAAACTGGTTTGGAGGCGAAAAGATGATATGGTTTTTCTTCCCAAAATTGTGACGATTATTCAATTCAGTAGTATAAAACGGTTTCCCAGTAAGTAAATAGTTTTAAAATCTCATACAAAATACAGATGTGGTGTAAGAAAAGACATTATGTTACAAAACTTATCTAAGGCAAATATTCCTAACAATGATATACCTAGGAATATTTTATTTGGAATGCTTAAATTCAAAATTTCATTCAGTTCAAAGGGATAAAAACATCTGAAGCAAATATTCCGATCAGAGGTTAAAACAGTTTCTTGGTCTTTCTTTCTTCGTCTTTTTTTTTCAACTCTTGGAAATAACTCTTGATATATTTCAGAGAAGTGAAATTCATTTTGAGCAGTGTAATAAGAAAACAGTGAAAATAGTAATAGTTTTTGATTTCAAAGAAAGAATTAATGACAGCAGAGAATAAAGAGGTGTACTATATAGTAAAAATACTATATAGTATTTTTATTTTTAGCATTTATCTCTTGACATTTCAACACATTCACAACAATATGAAATATATTGATTCACTTCAAAGAACGTAAAATTGTTTTTTATAACATTATTTGTAAGCGATTTTAAAACTTTGGAGTACTTACTTTTTTCTAGTTTGAAGTAATTTTAGAATTCGTTTTTAGTATTATATTTATATCTCCTTTAATCTACGTTAACCCATAGTTTATTCATAACTAAAAAATAAGATCACAAAACCATATAACTACTAAATTCATTCATTCAGCTCCAGAGTCCTTTGTACCAACAACTTTAGGTGTTTTAACCTGCTGAATGTGGTCCTAAAGAGCATTCTCGTTTTTTCTTTTTTCTTTAAATCCAAACCAGGAACTGAGCCATCGCTGATTTGCACCCCCAGAGATAATAAATTGATATTGATCATAAATGGGAACTTGTGATTTTTTATGGCCAGGGCCCACATGTAACGTGCCCTAGCCACCATTAGTGAACACGTAAATGGCACCAGTGCAAACACAGATTTTCAGCCTTAAATGCAATGTTCCGTATTAGATAACATACCGTTCAGGTCTGTTAAGAAAGTCAAGTAAGACGCACTGGTGGGACAGAGGGATTCAAACGTATTTAAAAAAAATCAACTCTTTTCCCCGTATTTTTCATGACTAATGTTTGCTTACTGGGAAATCATTCTATGGTCTAATAGCAAAAAACATTTAAATAAGTAACAATTGTGAAAGAACATTGTAAAACATGCTTCCAAACAGGTACATTTTTGCTGTCGCGTTGCAGTTATTGAAATATCTACTTGTGTTAAAAACTGAGTATCTATATTTCTTTCTATCTTTCTTTCTAACTATCTATCTATGTCACGCTTCTTTCTCCTGAACGCCAATGAACTGAAAGTCGAATCAGGTTCCGATAGAAAGGTAATTTTTAAGGCTTCATTAGTTTCAATTTATATAATTATACGATTTTAATTAGCAAAGATATCCATTAATAAGTAGTCAAATTTAAAGTGATTAAGCCTAATAAATGTTTAAATATGAAATCCATTTGTTTGCAAAACGTGGTTGCTATGAAACAGTAATAACAATGATAATGAGAATTTTGAATGAAGGCTTAACTAAATCAAACACGAAACTCATAAGCGGGCTACTTATGTAGTATTTTTATCGCTAGCTACTTGTAATATTTTGAAATATTCATTTATTGAAAAGCCTTCTACTTATATTAAAAACTGAGTATCTATGTCTGCTTCTTTCCCTTGAGCGAGCAGAACTTGCTGTAACTTTCCTCACCATTTTGAAGGCGCGAAGCATCTCATTAATTCGAATGATTTTTTTTGATGCAGGAAAAAAGTGAAGGCGTGAAGCTCCTGTTAGCGAGCCTCCTTGGCAGAGAGTAATTTCTTGAAATTTTCCTCACTACATTCAAGGCACGAAGTGCCTGTGCAACGCCGGGTCACGTGCGTGGTATGTCTTGAAATCTAATGAACATTAAATTATACCAAATAATATAACATCAGAATGAGGTAAAAGTTAGAGAGGGGGCACGTTATGCATCAACATGCCGCAGGAAGCTAATCTAGCTGCCCTGGCAGCTAGTTAGGTCTTAAAATCTGCCGAAATTTTGAAAGAAAAGTCGCCAATTTTAGTTTCAGTGAATAATGGAGGGTATTTTCCTCGTGACTCGTAGTTATCGGACGGTGAACTTACGAGATCGAATTCTTGTAAAGTCGCAAAAGTTGTTGCTTTTCGCAAAATTTTAGCAGCTTTTAATCATGTATATCTCAATAACGACTGGTCGCGGGCAAATGATTTTTTCGTCAAAAAATGTGTTAACATACTATTTCGATTACTACAATGTAAGAATGAGTGTTGTTCTTACAGTATAATACAACTAATTTTATAATAATAAACTGTAAAAATGGCTAATTTTACAGTAATAGTGTGGGAAACCCCAAGATCAGAGCAATAAGCAATTGCGAAACCCCAATTGTGCAACCATGGAGATCCCAGTTGCGTAATCGCGGACTCCCCCGCAAGGTTTAACGCATAATCTCGCTACCTTGGTTAGAAGCAATGCGCTTGGCATGCTCAAAGAGTGCTAGATGTTCCTTTCTGAGCTGAAAGAAGTCTATAGCAAATGCACCCACAGCTCGATCATAGCATCCTAAGACTGCAGTTTCGCCCTTATTATGGGCGACTCAGTTAAGAATAGCCAATGATCAAGCCGGAGGCAAAAATCCTCTTATTGTAGCTAAGATAAGCCAACAAACAATTCCTGCCTCA
>JAXGGA010017836.1:0-23364 GCA_038373865.1 Uloborus plumipes | reverse complement strand
TTTCTGTGAACAAGAAACAAATTTACATTACATATAATAAAACCTTTAAAGTATTTAAATAGAAATGCAAATATCAGTTTCAAAATATCTTACATTTTCCATCTGCAAGTGCTGATATTACATTTTCCTAATGCTGATAGAGATTTATTAATATTTTTTGCTTTCATCTAACACCATTTCCTTCAGCACCAGTTTTTTACTAACCTGTAAAAGAAAAGGATGAAATCCACGCTTCTAAAATACAAAGCAAAAGGAAAACAAAAGTAATGAAAAGTAAAGGGCAACTATATGGAATAAAAAGCTTTTTTTAAGGTTTTGAAAAGTGCTTTTTATTCAAAGCAAAGCATATGTAAATAAAAAAATTAAGGAATCAATGATAAAAAATATAAGAATAAATTTTTTAAATAAAAAAGGCACAGTATAGTTTAAAATTATTAATAGAGTTTTTTTTCCTACGATTATTTCTTTTATGTTTATAAAAAATGCAATTTCAAATGCATTAAAAACAGCTTTTTCTGTTAGCAAATTTTTATTCGTACATCACTTCAGTCAGTTTTTACTTGTACTTGATTCTTGCATAAAGAGTTATAACATTTACATAATGATGCAATTATAGTTTGTACCACCCAGAGTGATCTGGTAACTTACTTAGCTTGTTGAGACTTCAGATAAATTATACATAGAAAACACATGACCTTCACTACAGCCAAGGGCGGATCCAGTTTCAGGCTAAGGAGGGGGTCATTTTCGGAAAGGGGGGTCAAAGTGCAATTTTTGAGCAAAAATGGGGGGTTTTGACAATTTTTTCGTAATATAAGTACCAAAAATGCTATTTTTTGCTATATTTTGTCGGTTAAGGGGGGGGTCATGACCCCCATAACCCCCCCTCTGGATCCGCGCTTGACTACAGCAATTTTATATTCACAGTAAAACAAAAGCTTTAAATTAAGATGACAGGTTTCTGACTCATAACTGTCCGTAATATGCAAATTAAGTTTTTTTCCATTGAGCAAATACATTTTTGGAGCATTTTTATTTTCACATTAAGAATGATTAAAAGTTAAAGCCTAGGGAATGTGTGAAACCTCTACAAATCATCATTATAATTGTGAACTAGAAACTTGACTTTGTTCTGAAGTACTAGGAAGGTTTAGTTTTCTTGGTTTTTCTACCACTGCTAAGTATCAACATTTCGGCATGTTTTTTCAAATTACATAATATTTTCTCCATGTTTAAATTCTATCACAAAAATGGATCCTTAGGATCCCTATTGATTCTCTTTTTGGAGAATATCTTTTTTAAAAATCTTTCAAGTATAACTTTTTATTCTACAGTCAAAGCTATCAAGAATATTGATACTGTGTGAATTTTATGACAAGTTTTACTTAACTAAATAATAAATTAGCAAATAATTTTTCCATTAAACACAAGCATCTAAATTTTTGACAAATCATATTGGCTATTTTTTGATACAAATGCGGCTGGTTTTTACTACATTTTAGTTCAGTAGAAACACATTAAAAATTTTTTCATAATTGTCTTTTATATTCAAAAGGGTAAAAAACTATTAGCTCGAAAAAAGCATTGATATAAAATCATTAAAAAGAAGACTGTAGTCAGAAATGGAAGAAAAAACAAAATTCACAAGCGATAGCAAGGGAAATATAGAAACCAGAGGACTATGTTCAGGCAAGTCGGACGCTGGCTCAGAAAATAATAAAGCTCAGTAGTATGAGTTTTTTATGGGAGCCATGAGGGGCTTTTCTCGCCAAAAAAACTTGTTTACATTTTTTACTACACTTTACTGCAAGCAAAGCGCCTAGTTTTCTGACTAGGCTAACATGGTCTCTTGTTTGGCCCTGCTTGTGACTAACATCAAGCTCTTATGACCGAAAAGAAACCTATTACTATAAAATGAGATTAAATGATAAATTAAAACATATTGCATAATTCATAAATGTTTTACCTTTTCACTACCTGCTAAATCAACTAGGTATAATTTTTTCCACTAAGCTTTTTTTTGGTTTTTCTAGGTTTTTCCTGCTTAACATTTATAAGAAAAAACACTATGACTTCTTGAACTGTGTTTCATTCATATCTAAAATAGAGAGAAAGAGCAAGATATAACTACATACAGTTTATTTAATCATATACTATATCTTAGTTATTGAATAATTTTAATGAGAATCATTTTTCAATTCTAACACTAAAAATACACAGATTTTTTTTTTTTTTTTTTTTCATTTTTTTAGATGTACAATGTAGAAAAATATGAAAATACAAATAGTTTCTCTCCGGAATTCATGCGCAGAAAATCAAAAGAAAAAAAAATGGTAAAATATTATATTTAAAAAATACATCTAGGAAAATTTACCTTTTTTATTTTTCATAAAATTCCTACAAACGGCAAAAAAACTGAGTTTCAAGCATGGAGACTACATGACAACGAAAATTATTTTTTGATAATTTTGGGAAAAATTCAACCGAAATCTGATTTTAATATAAAAAACTATCAAAAAAACACATTTTGCCTCCCAAATATGAACCACCTTCTGAAAATTGAATGAAAGACATAATTTGCTTAAATATTTCGAAAATTTTGTTTTATTTGTTGGACATTTTAAAAAATTAGGATCTATCTATGAAGAGTTAAATAAAATGCTTTCACTTTATTTGTAACAAGTAGTCATACAAGTTTCGCTGATTTTTATTTTTCTTCATACATATTTACTCTTAACTGATAAAAAATATTTGTTTTGTTTGCTGTTTGTTGTACAGCTCTTTGACTGCAAAAATGTATGCATGAAATCCGAATATTTAGTGAAAGGATTTGAGCAAAAAACCGTGAGAAGTTTTTACAAATGTAAAAACATCAAAGCATGGTTTGGGTTTTGACGAAACAATGTAAACAAACAGCTGTGCTAGTTACGGTTACAGATACGTCGAACCGGTAAGTATTTTTTTTGTACAGCGGTTACAAAACAACTTTATAAAATAATTTAAAAAATTAATAACAAATGAAGGGGACTCCTTCATAGCCCCTAAAAACCCTAGATAGTGCTAATATCTCAAAAACTGACGAAAAAGTGACTTTCATCTTTTTTTCCCCCTGGCCCTTCAAATGTAATTATAATTTTGTTATAGTAGAAAAAAAAAGTTATTCTTTAATGCCGGAGCAACCTTAATGGGTTTTTACTGCGGAAAATGCTGATTGGAAATAAGGTGTAGTTTCTTTAGAAAAAAATATAAACAGGAGGGGGGGGGGGCATTTTATGCAGATACTAGCACTGACATTAGTTTACATCGAAATGGGGTAGGGGAGGACCAACCAAATCCCCGTTTCCCCCCCCCTTTTCCCATTTTTTGTGAGTCGTTAATTTTTACCAAATTGTTTTCCACGTATTAAAATGGGGGGGGGGGGGGATGAGTGGGGGACCACATTCACCGAATCTTGTTCCTATCTGTCCCTATTTTTTTTTTTAAACTTTGAATTTTAAACGACTTTATTATTATTATTATTATTATTATTATTTTGAGTTTTCCAGTAAAAATAAGTATAACATTGAAATCATTATATGCTCCTTTTTTACTTTCTTCTATATCTAATATATAGAAGAAAAGTATTGGTTTCGTGAAAAATTTTCGAATGTCGAATTTTGACGGATTTGCACGTTTTTGAGGTGCGCTGAGTCCATTTTCGACCATTTTTGGAAAATGTCTGTCTGTGTGTGTGTGTGTGTGTGTGTGTGTGTGTTGTGTGTGTGTGTGTGTGTGTGGTGTGTGTGTGTGTGTGTCCTGTCTGTCTGTGTGTGAGTCTGTATGTGTGTGACCAGTTTTTTGTGGCCGCGCTAGAGCAAAAAACTACTGCATGAAATCGAACAAAAATTTTTTTGCACATATGTACCACCATGTGAAACTGGTGCACCTGACTTTGTTTTAGCGAATTCCTCCAAGGGGGGTGGAGCAATCGCACGTGTTTCTGCGCGGGAGTGAGTGCTATATCTCAGGAAGTAAACCGGCGGAATCAAACGAAAATTGGTCCATAGGTAGACCCTACTGAGTACAGGTGCTGATTCAATTTGTTTGTCAATATCTCCAAGGGGGGTGGAGCAATCGCACGTGTTCTGCGCGGGGGTGATTGCTATATCTCAGGAAGTAACCGGCGGAATCAAAACGAAAATTGGTCCATAGGTAGGACCCTACTGAGTACAGGTGCTAATTCAATTTGTTTGTCAATATCTCCAAGGGGGGTGGAGCAATCGCACGTGTTTCTGCGCGGGGGTGACTGCTATATCTCAGGAAGTAACCGGCGGAATCAAACGAAAAATTGGTCCATAGGTAGACCCTATTGAGTACAGGTGCTGATTCAATTTGTGTGTCAATATCTCAAAGGGGGGTGGAGCAATCAAAAGCGCTTATTTTGTCATTGCACCTACTGTATCTCGGGAAATATTGCTACGATTTGAATGAAATTTGGAATAACACTAACCCAATATGGAAGCAAGCATTGATTAAATTTTGGCGCCAATCGCCCCAGGGGTAGGGTGGGGTGATTTTTGCGCTTAGCCAACAATGCGAAAAATTAATTCATTAAAAAATCGCTTTCACGCTATTTAATTATCAAAACAGCTGAAAACTTTCAATGATTTGAAATTTTTAACTGTTGCCAATTTCTTTTTACTAACAAATAAAATGTTTGCAATTTATCTAAACAAGGCTTTTGCAATGATTTCCAATTTCGCTCATTGATTCTGCATTTGCAGGGTTATTACGATAATTGGGAAATTGGAGCTGTCTCCAATTACTCGGGCGAGTACGTATTTTATTTTGTAACCGGAATTCATAAGATAGATATAGAAGAAAGTTTCGTGACGGCCACGACAGCTAGTTTTTCTTGGTACATTTTTCCCAACTGTTTGAATGCTTGAAATTTTGAATGTAGATTTTAAAATTCAATCCGATTATACATTATAACAGTTCAACGATTTCATTGACAGCTGTGACACCACGATTAGATTTTTATAATATATTGCTATATTTACCGATGATTTTTTTTTTCTGTCAATAAAAAATTTAAATTACTTTTCGATAATGTTTTGAAAACGAAACATATTTGGAATTTTTTGCAACAGAAAAGTGTTAGTTAACGATTCGTAATAGGAATCAAATGTTTAGAAATATGAAAAAAAAAAAAAAGTTATAGCATTGAAAATGTAGCGAAATTCTTAGTCAAAATTTGGCCATCAATTATTGCTTGCAGTGAAAAAAAAATCGAAAAGCACGATTAGCTTAAACTAAATTTAAGTATCTTATGTAAAAAAAAAAAAAAAACATACTTGTGACTGCAATATGTCTATTCGCTTTGCCTTCATCAATTACTTCCATTACTTCTTCTGGGCTCGTAACAAAACGCTCTGTAGCACCCTAGGAGAAACAGTAGAAATATTGTATTTTTGTAATATCATTACTTTCACATATAGGTAATATTTTATTTATATATAATCTTACCTTCACAAAAGGAACTCTGTTTTTATCTTCATGAACGGAAAGATTTGTCTTTGATACTGAAAATAAATATTTATAAAAAAATTTATAAAAAAAATCTCTTTTAAAAATAATCCATAAAGTTACGTTGTATATGTTTTTGTCAAAGCTCTAAAATAAACTATAACTTACCATCTAGAAGGTCCCTGATTTTATCTAAATAAATTTCAAAATATGATATCTGAAAAGAGAAGAGCATTTCATATTAAACATGAGAACCTATTTGCTATACAAAAAAAAAAAATGTTTCAAAACTTTTTAGTCAAAGCTATACTAATTTTTATTCAAGAACTATTTTTAAAAAATATATAATGTGGCATTACGGGTCATTTTCAAAACTCGTAAAAGTAGAAGAGGAGGGGGGGGGGGATTTTTTTTTTTTTTTTTTTGATATCACAAAACAGATATTGATTTTATATATTTTAAAAATATGTTCGTATACATTTCTTGAATATTTGTGATAATTTATTTATTTATTAACATTTTGGAGGGGAGAGGGGCAGACACGATGAAAATTGTATTTCTGTAATCGTACTATTTCTTTGCGATTAATGCGCTTCGGTTCAGCACAAATTGATTCAAAACGACATTTAACAGTCATTAAGTGCAAGCCATTTGTTTACATATTAAACTATTTTTCAACTAAAATGGTTCTTTAGTTTTTATACTTTCATCTTCCATCCTGTCGTCACAATGTGTCTTAAATGGTAAGACCCACATACGGACGATTTTGTAAAAGAAAGTATTTTTATTTACAATTTGTTGCGGTTATTGCGAATTTTTTGGCTTCCCTCCCCCCTTTTTTTAACAGTATTTTCCAAGAATAAAAGTTTATGTTGTATTGAATGTATATTTTTCAATATTTTTGATTTTGAACAATCTGGCTTATTCCTATTTCACACATATTTCAACTATTTTCGGTTTTGGAATATTTTTTCTTTCAAATTTTATATTTCCTGATTTTGTAATACAGCCTTGATTTTTACTTCTTACATCATTTAAAATTTTTCATAACTGAATTCAAAAAATTAAAATACTTTTCTTTTGCTGCAACAATAATTCTCATTTTCATTTGTACTGCTTTTTCTTTCTTTCTTTCTTTCTTCTTTTTCTTTTCTTTTTTGCATATTTTCAATAGTTTTGAGTAAGCAATGCCTACTGTATTCAAAACATAGCTTAAAATTTCTGTTGCTTATTTTATTTTTATTTCAAGCTTATTAAAAATTTTTGATTTTTGGAATGCTTACTTTATCATTTTTTCCCCTTATAAGTTTTTGTTTTATAAAATGATAACTTCATTATTAATACATACACATTTTAATATCTTTGAAATTTGACAAAGTATTTTAGAACTTTTTTAGTCATATTTTTAAAATGGTATTCTTATAAATAAAGTTTAGCAAGATGTTCAAGAGAAAGAAGGAAAAGTAGACGCTTTTTTTCAGTTAAAAAATATGTCTTCATTCCGTATTGTATTAAAACTATAAACTGAGCACAAGAGGCTAAAATTTATTCATCAAAGTTTTTTTATGTTTTTAAAAAACTGAGATTTCTATAAGTCAATTCGTAACATTATTAGTCTTATTACATTGTTATTATTTTTCAAAATGAACATCGCTGCAGTGGAATTTACATTTTGAAGACATAATTTTAGCCACAAAGCGCTCACTGTAAAGTTGTTTCATTTACAAAGATAGTACTTCAACCGTGAAACAGTTTTACCGATTTTCCATCTTCCAGTCATAAATGCGCAGATTTAACTTGCATTTTAAGATGCAGATTTAACTTGTCAAAAGTAACTTTTTCCTGCATAAATTTGTATTATTTAAGCATTTTGTTTTAAAGAAAAAATGCGTAGCGTTTATTACGCTATATTTATGCATTTTTTTGCGATGGCATTGCTTTTATAAATTTTGCAATGAAACCATTTTTAGGGACACGAAAATCTCTTCCAGATTTTTATGTTGCGTTGTTATGTTTTATGCACAGCAATAAAATAGCAAGGATTCAATGTTTTAAAGTACATCAAAATGCTGACATGGTTATTAAAAATAAATAAATAAAGGCTTTTGAATGTCTTTTTACGTGTTACTCTTTGTGTTATTTTGTAATATATTCAAGGAAGGAAAGTTTCAATGGAAGTAGCACAGATGTGTTGAGGGGGGGGGGGGGGAGCTTTCTTTTGTTAAAGATATGAGTTTCGTTCGATTTTCTTGTAGTTGCTTTTTAAATGTTGTACGGTCAGAATAGTTCGAAATATTTTTATTATTTTTGAGGCACTTTTTTTTCTCTAACTTTTACTTCAATAAAATATTCCATGCAATTTAGAATTAGACTAGCGGTACCCGCACGGCTTTGCCCGTGGTATAAAATTAAAAATTCATTTGTAAAATAATTGATATAGCAGAAAAAATGCTCTATTTTAGTTATAATTCAACTATTATTCCTTCAAAGTATGATATAAAAATCTGATATGGACCCCACACTACTTAATTTTACGTGTAAATTGCTTAGTAGATGCTTTAAGTGCTAAAATAGTGCTTGGAGGGAGCAAGATAACAATTCAAACATTTGTATCCCTAGTTTGCCACGAAACAATGCAAAAAAAAAAAAAAAATGATTCACAATGATTAATCTCCTAAATATCGACGATTTTAACATCATTCAGTGGATTTTTCGCAAAATATCGCCAATAGCGCCAAATCAAACCAAAAAAAATTTTTTTTTCGCCAAATTGGCGTCAAACACTTGGCGATCAAAAGCTTGGCGACATATCGCCAAGTGGTCGCGCCAATTCATATCACTTTTGTCTGCATTGAAAGCACTGATTTACCCCATAAAAGGGGTAAAACACCCCATTGGGGACATTCGAATGCAACCCCAAGGAGAGGTGCACAAAAATAAGCCAAAAGAGAAAATAAGAACAATTTTGTTGCTCACGGAAACCAACAGAAATTTTACCAAAGTTTAAAAGAAGAAGAAAAATTTCTTTCCTAGCTTTAAAAACAAAACAATACATTTTACAAAATGAAACACTTTAAAAAGAACGATGCAATATCGCAATTGATACGATATTTGGTTAATCTGTGCATTAGGTACCCTTTTCTCGCTAAATGGGCGATAGGCGCTCCAAGCGTGGTAACCCTGACTATTTTGCGTAGTTTCTCTCGGAGCTTTCAACTCCGCGAGACACGCAAAAACGCGCCAGTTGGTGACTTTTTGAAAACGCGCCAAGCATTGTCCCAAAGCACATTTTCACCAGGAAAAAGACAGGGTTGCCAAAGAATTGAAACAGAAAAATACTACGCCCCCTCTAAAAAAATATACTACAAAATACTACTGTTTCCAAACGTTGCCAAAATCAATATTGCTGAAATGCGAAATCTATGAAAATGAAAAAAAAAAAAAAAATCCGCCAAATCTTTTAATTAAGTCATTTTTTTTGGAAACAGGGTTGCCAGAAAAATACTACGCTCCTTATTTGGGCCAAAAAAAATACTACCGTAGTATCAAAAATACTACGTCTGGCAACGCTGGAAAAAGAACGAAACACAAATAAGTATGAACACGTAACCATGGTAACAACATGAAAAGTTGATTTCCGTTGATAAAATAATTCATTTCATCTCTATTTTCAAACAAATTTTATTCTCGGCTCAAACATTTTAGAATCGTTTGGCTTGCTTTACTGAAGGTAAGCCTTGAATTCCGGGATTCTAAAAACAATTATTACAGCTCTCCCGAAGATCGTAGAAACTTTGAAAAAACTTCATTTTATGCAGAAAATTTCAAGCTTTCGAATGACATAAGACTTGAAAATGTGTATGAAATATTTCTTCCCTATTTTATCAAATTTCCGCTAAGAATTCGAATAGAAAAAGAACGAAATGGAATTTTTGAAAAATCGCTTCGAGGTGCAAAACTACATGCTACAAACTAATTTTGTGCCAAGTGGCATGAAAATCGATCGAAGGGTCTGTTGGCGCTACGCGCGTAACAGACAGAAAGACAGACAGACAGAAAGAAAGAAAGAAAGAAAGAAAGAAGGAAAGACAGACCCACCTTCAGCTTTATTATTAGTAGAGATAACAAATTTACCGACAATAATTTTTCGGAAATAATATTAGATTTGGAACATACTGACACTATTCTATAAGCTTATAGATTAGTTGATAATGCTATCAGATTTTCAACAGTTCGCGCTGCTGCAGAAGCTTATTGAAAACAAGGAAGAAAATACACTGATGTCGTTTAAACTACAATTATAAAAATATTTTTGAAAAAAAAAATTGAACCGACTTCGGAACTTCACTGGGCAAGTGCTCTAAAAAGTAAAAAATAATTTTATTCTTTGAACACCATCGACACTAAATTTAAACATAAGTTTTGAAGTCGGTGCAAAAACACAACATAGAATCATACGAAACTATAATTTAAGTATATATATAAATTGCAATGAATCCAGGTTCTTTAATTGCATTTGCATACACTACATCGACAACCATATATTTATGTAATGGTACAAATATTCAGCTCTTAAATTTCAGTGGTTTCTCTGAAAAATGTTGGCAAAATGTAGTTAAACATCATTTCACCTATAGTTTTTGCACCGACTTCAAAACTTATGTTTAAATTTAGTGTCGATGGTGTTCAAAGAATAAAATTATTTTTTACTTTTTAGAGCACTTGCCCAGTGAAGTTCCGAAGTCGGTTCAATTTTTTTTTTCAAAAATATTTTTATTTTATTCTTTTTAGTGTAAATGTACATATGAAATAAGGTAATGTTTCCATTACAAAACTTCACCTAATTTGCTTCAATAAATGCTTCATAAAATAAACTATGTAAGGAAAAAAAAGAAGGAAAGTATCAACGCGTCTAAAATTTTAAACGATTGACACTAAAAAATAATCCTTGTTATTCTCTGGTATATATTTCTCTGGTTATTATTATCTGGTATATCCCTTGTTATACTCTGGTATAATACCACAATACACTCTGGTATTGTGGTATTATATTATTCTGGTATATACTGGTATTCACCAGATATACTGTACCAGATATCTGGTGTTAAACTGTGTACTAGTTTAATCAAAGGCTAAATATTAACGGCTTTTCAACTAATTTATATTTCAAAACAACACTAGATTCTCGCGGTTCATAAAATTTTACGACGTATTACGTACGTGGGCCGCTAATGAGTTTCATGTTTGCTTCAGTTAGGCCTTCATTCAAAATTTTCATTATCATTATAATAACTGTTTCATATTAATCACGTTTTGTAACAATGTATTTCATATTTAATCATTTAGGACAAATCGCTTTTAATTTGACCAAAAATTTGGAGATTTTCCTCACTTTCTTCAGAATTCCTGTATTAAACCTTTTGTAAATTAAGACTATTAAAACCTGAAATATTACGAATGAATTAGTACTTGGTACTAATTTCAGTTCGTTGGAGAAAGCAGGACATAGAAAGATACTCGGTTTAAAATTTTCAAAAAGACCATAGAAATGAATTTCATTATGCAATCCAGAAAAGCCTAGCGTTCAAAATGGTTATTATTACGATTACTGTGATCCCAATTTCTTTTTCGAAAGATTTCTGCAGGTTCCCGTTATCGAACCCGGACCACGAGAGGATGGGACCAATCGGAAAGAAAGACCTTTCTAACAAAAAAAGAATTTTTGAAATCGGTCCAGGCATCTTCGAGTAATCTTATAACATACAAAAAAAAAAAAAAAAAAATTCTCCGATGAATTGTATAACCTCCTTCTTTGTTGAAGTCGGTTAATAAAATAAAAGGCCTTGTCCTAATTTTCCGCAATTGCATGTAATCAGTCTTTTTAGGTGAGAATATATATGGTGAATGATTTTTCAAAACATTAATCTAAGTGATTCAAAATCAAAAGCTTTGCAGGAAGCAAAATATGTTATATCAATGATTTTATCAGAGCGTAGTTAAATTAAAATGGTATAAGCGGTAATATAATAAACCCTCTTTATTTCTATACAGTATTATTTGCAAGTTTGAAACATTTTAAAAACTTCCAAAATCGTAAAAAATGTATATAAACTAACTTTATTCGGTTAGTTTCACCTATTAAAGGCATAGGGAAAAACACTTGGAAACTTTCATATTATATGGGAATCAATTCATATCTGGTAAATTGAAGTAGCTTTAGGCAGGGATTCAAGTGAAACAGCACTGCGATCGCTTCGAATTGCAATCGCTACTGGAAGTGAATTACATTATCATCAACTTAACATGGCATGACGTCACTACGGGTGGAGCCAATAAGAGCTCACAAGCACTCAGCGATCTCCTCTTATTCGCTAAGTAGGCTGTGACGTTTTATCTAGCTCGTTTTTCATAGGCAAACGTCACGCTGACGTCACGATGTTTTTATCAAGAAACGTTCTAATGTATTTCATTTCCAGTCGCGATTGTAATTAGCGATGGCCTGTTTCACTTGAATTCCTGCCTAACATTACCTATAGTATGACTGAGTCCTAAATCAGCAGCAAACGATGTTGCGTTGCTTTTTGTGTATACATTTGATTTGGGGTGAAATATTAGTTAAAGCGTCCACAAAAATTTGCGGACTCAAAAAAAAGCCACCAAGGCCCCGTAACTAATATTTCCTTTAACTAATATTTACCTATATTAATATATATTAACTAATATTGACTATATTAATTACCCTTTAACTAATATTTCACCCCAAATCAAATGTATACACAAAAAGCAACGCAACATCGTTTGCTGCTGTTTAGGACTCAGTCATACTATAGGTAATGTTAGGCAGGAATTCAAGTGAAACAGTCGATCGCACGTTACAATCGCCACTGGAAATGAATTACATTAGAACGTTTCTTGATAAAAACATCGTGACGTCAGCGTGACATTTGCCTATGAAAAACGAGCTAGATAAAACGTCACAGCATACTTGGCGAATAAGAGGAGATCGCTGAGTGCTTGTGAGCTCTTATTGGCTCCACCCGTAGTGACGTCATGCCAAGTTAAGTTGATGATAATGTAATTCACTTCCAGTAGCGATTGCAATTCGAAGCGATCGCAGTGCTGTTTCACTTGAATCCCTGCCTTAGACATTGAAGGATTCAAATTGATAATTCAATTGCCATATAGACCTGCATCTTAACCCTTTGACGGTTATGGAAATGAGCAGTTTCTGTTTACTTAATTCGCGCAGCATTAGGAGTAAACAGTAGTCGAAAGTGGCAGCTGTTTTCCCCCGCCGTTCTTTCGAAAATGTCACCTTTCTCTGACGATGCCGTAGATAGCTCGCCTCGCGTTTAAGCGAACGAAGTCAGCTCGTCAGCGCGCATTGGGGAAAAATTTCACTACGCGAGTAGTGCTCGTTACTAACCATTTCCGTCAAAATCTTGCTCCCGAGCGGAACTCGATTGCGCGCATTATGAAGCACGATTCGATTGCGAGCTGAACTCGTTCATAACCATCAAAGGGTTAAAAATGAAAAGTGATAAAAAATCTAATGCTTGAATAAAATATGGAGAGGTACACCTTTACAAGACTTTATAGGGACAAAACATTAGAATCTTACAAGATTCTAATGTTTTGCCCCAATATCCTGAGTTAGTAGGTATGGTAGAATAGGGAGTATTATTGAAAATAAGTTCAAATTTTACGTCCAGAAAAGAAGTTTAAAAAAGTAAAATTACTATAGCAGAAAGGCTATTAGTAAATATCATCTAAAATGCTCGAAATACAATTTTTAAAATTGGATTGGAAAAATTAAAAATTACGTTATCAACATTAAACTAATTTTAGCACTTACCTTTATATGAAATTCAATATTTTCATCCATGGAATAAATGTGGTTAAATATATCGTTTACTATCCGTGGAATGATTCCTTGTTGTATATGGTCCCCTAATATGCCCTAGAACATGAATTATAAAATATTAGCTGTAAAACTATTTAGTAAATAGCATTTTTTTTTAAACTCTGATTTTATATTACCATTAAATGCTTTTGGTTAAGTTTCTTAAAAATTTTTTTTAACATAGTTTAATTTTTACTGTTAAGTCATACGTTAAATGTGAAAATTGTAACACAATAGTTGTAGTTGGTTTACGACTAAAATACAGTTAAAATCAAATCGTATAGATCAACAAACTGCTTGTTTAAGTTTTAAAAATAAATGCACATTTTAAAAAATATTTTCTTCTCAGGAGCAACTCGAGTAAAGCTCGATATCTCAGAAAGCAGATTAAATTCTATCTAAGAGTGCTTTGATCCGACTTGAAAAAAAGCGTTTAAACAAATGCGCTCAGCTAAATTATGACACCGTTGAACCAGGGTCGTCCAAAGAGATGACGGCACGGTGCCCGGGGCGAATATTTTCTGGAACCCCCAGCTCTCCCTACAAACAGAGATCAGTGAACGTATATTGGAAAGAAAAGTACCCAACATTTCACATTAATCATTACATAATTGAACATGAAATCTGAAATCCATATGTGTATCATAGAAGACAGGAATTAATTGTAATCTGTCAGTATTTAAAAAACTATTTTTAAGGATGCATAGTATAAAAAAGTAGCAATAAATTGTAATTAAAAAAAACCTTTGTTTGCACAGCCCTCTCATATTTTGGCTCCGGTGGGGGTGGAGGGCGGAGCGATTGCCCCGCTCACCCCCTCTTCGGACGGTTCTGAGATGAAACTTGTAAACAAATCACTATAAATATAAAGCTTCCTTTAGCTCGAACAATTTGGTTTCTCACTTTCAAAACGGCTACACGCAAACTAATACCAGACACTTGTGGACTAAGTGAACATTTTGTTGAAAAGCTTATGTGTCATTATAAATGTACCAAGAATTTTGATACCGATCAAGAGAAGGTAATATAACTTTATTGGCATTTACTCTCTTATGGGTAAAAAGTTGCACTTACTTCCATCGTGTGTGTTTTTCCACTAGATGTCTGCCCATAAGCAAATATCGTTCCATTGTAACCCATTAGGACATCTGAAATTGAAATCATGGATTTTAGGTATGTATTGATTTCACAAAAATGATGAAAAGGGTAAAAAGTCAATAAAATGTTTTATTTTTGTGCCTTGGATTTGATAGAATTGTCAAGTTTAAGGTATAAGTAAAGTGCTATTATAGTATTTAAAGATGCTATCGAGATATGATGTTCAATACAGTAATAGAGAAATTAGAAAAAAAAAAGCTCAAAGGCTATGGAACTTTTATTGTTTAAGAAATTAAATAAATTTAGTCAAAAACAGCGCACTGAGTTTAAAATACACGAGTTGGAAAAAAAGGAGCAATAGACAAGAAAAAAGAAAACAAATCGAAAAAAAAAGAAAACAAAAGAAAAGCTGTGTATAAACAAGTAGCACCGACGATGCGACATCGAATACGAAACATCGATGATACTGATATGTTAACTAAATACATCAATATTTTAAACATTGAATTTATTCAATGCATACAGTAAGTTGCAGCAAATGCTTCTTTAATAACGACAACAGCAACAAGCCATGAATTTTTAAAAATACTTTAGTTTCATTCCAAGAAAATATAAAAGTATAAGTACCCGACGAATATTTAAAATACAAAGCATTTAAGTAAATTAATTTTATTAAATGTGCGCTTAAATACTTTAAGATGATTGTTGGCGTAAATAGGAAAATGTTTTAAAGTTTGAAACTGGCACTTCATTTACTATTCGTATTGTAGGTCAATTTTCTTATTTCTAGCAAAGCAATCATAAATCACATACTTTCCCAAAATAACAATTTAGAACATATATTGTGTGTGATACACGGTTAATAATAAAGTCAAGTTATAATGATACTAGAGATGTCTGGACTAATTAAATTGTCTGGAGACTAATGATAAGTTGCTAGTCAAGGTCAAAGTGATAACCACACTTAACTGGACCTAATTCAGTTGCTACTTGATGGATACTTTTCCTCAATAAAATTAAAAAAGTGGATAGCGGATTCATTACAAAAATATGGAATATAGAGGGGGGGACTATGCGAAGCACTGTTTTTTCTGTATAATTACTAAAAGATCAAGACTTATTCCAGTAAATTTATTTTTCAATCGCGCGCAGCTCTTAAAGGGAACAAAAATTAATGATCGAAATTTCATATTCTGGTTTTGGATGTAGTCCTTTTCAAGAAGGGAGGGTTGTCACCTTCCAAAAATGCAGCTTCAAGCAATATCTGGTCACTTAAAGGGGTGTGTGGATCATGACCCCTTTCTGAATCCGTGACTGATTGGCAATTGGCACATTCTAACATTTTTCCGATGGCCAATTTTTCAACTGAAACGATATTTTAATGCAAAATATTACAAAGGGGACGCATTCAAACGAAAAAAGAAAAAAAAAAGAAAACGTATTCTCACACGATCTGTTATTTTGATCAAAAGTTCAACCACCAGTAATATTTCTGTTTCAGTAAAAATCCAACTGGATGAGTAATTGACACGATATGCATTACGCACGCACTAAAGATTTAGCTAGTAAGTTATTTTGCGGTTGCTAAAGTGACGCTATGAATTTGGGAAGTAGAAGCAGCGTATCGGCGAAAACATAATAGTTTCCGTCGTAAACAAATCAAAAACTTATCATGGTTACATAAAAAAGGGGGAAACAATTTTTCGTTTTGAGCAATCGAGCATAACTTATTGTTTTCAATTGATTGTGCTTTACTTTAGGATCAGTTCTCTGTTTTCTCAGTACTTGTCATAAGCTAAGGAAAGATATAACTGAGGAGAAATTTAAGGAAACAAAAAAGGATTTTGTCAAGCACAGATTCAAACCTTTCAATACAATTATTTCACACTCCGACTATTTCGGTTAAAGAAAGAAACCGTCTCTTTTCATCTCTTATTATAAAAAATCTGGTATGGACCCCACACTACTTCCTTTTACGTGTAAATTTCTTAGTAGTTGCCTTAAGTGTTAAAAAAAGTGCTTGGAGTGAGCAAGGTAACAATTCAAATATTTACTCCCCTAATCTGCCACGAAACAATGCAAAAAATATTTTACAATGGTTCATTTTCTAAATATTGCTGATTTTAATATCATTCAGTAAATTTTTCGCAAAATATAGCTAATAGCGCCAAGTTGAACCCAAATTCGAAAAATAATTTTTTCGCCAAATTTGTCGCCAACTTAGTGATATGTCGCCAAGTTGGCGTCAAACACTTGGCGACCAAAAGCTTGGCGACATATCGCCGAGTGGTCGCGCTAATTCATATAACTTGAGTCTGCATTGAAATTAACACTGATTTACCCCAAAAAGGGGAAAAACACCCCCCAAGGGGAGGTGCACAACTAGACCATCCTCAGAGCCTACATACCAAGCTAGAAGCTTCTACGGCATATAGTTTTTGAGTTATGCGACACACATACGCACACACATACGCACATACATCCGCACATACGTACATACAGACGTCACGAGAAAACTCGTCGTAATTAACTCGGGGGTGGTTGAAAAGGATTTTTCGGCTGCTTATATGTTGGTAGGTACATATGCACGTGCTGACAGGTCGAAAAAATTACTTACTTATTTCTTTATTTTTTTAGATAAATATCCCAAGAGGCTAAATCGTATAAGCTAATTTAGGCGTGAAACGCTTTAATAATTAATTAAAATAAACCTAAAATTATTTAAAGCAGAAAATTTAACATACACTTTTCAATGGGGCAAGAGTGATTTACAGAACTGTAACACCATTCATACACTTGAGGGCATTCTAAATTTAAATTTTGGATGAGGAAGGGGGGGGGGGTCCCAATTAACGGAAAAAAAACTCTAAAGTTACCGAATTATAAAATTCGAGCATGCAAACATACCTACATCTTATAAAAAGAGGTTATAAGCTTAATTTGAGAAGTACTACATGCAATTACTGTTTACAAATTTGCCTAATCATGTTCTGCAAAAAGGGGGGGGGAATTGGGGGACGTCACTGTGACTTCTCATGACCTTCCATCGGGTCATCCTGTATCAAAAATCCTAAATGAAAAGATTATATCGAATGATAAACATTCCTAAATTGTAGTCTAAAATCCGCACCGTGGATTCCCGCAAAAAGATACAAATGTTAAAAGCTCGCCAAATGATGCTCAATATTAATTTCTATATTTCCCATTCCATGCTACGGGAAAGTGTGATCCTGGTTTCACGATTGTATTTTCCGATATTGGGTATTTTCGCGGCTTAAGGAGAGGACCGGCGTCCAGTAGTCTAAATGATTAGGCCTCCATCGTCACGTGATCTCCAGGCATCGATCGGGGCGGTGGCTAAATACGGCTGCGAAGTTCAAAGAGCTCAGAAGAACATCTTTCTTCCATTCTTTTCAGCGCTTAGTCTGCGTCCTGCCCTTGTATGCCGATAGTGTTCTTGCAATGGGTGTACTAGAACCAACCATAGGGATGGCTTATCGATTCGAAGATGTTGTCGTAAAAAGATTGAAATAGTTACACGACGTAAAAAGTGTAACCCTGTCACATAATAGGAAAAGAGAAAGCCAGCAAATTACAGCATACACATACACTGGCGCCAGTCATTTGAGGTGGGGAAGGGGGGGGGTCTCAGACAAGGCCCTAATTACTCTGCGTGATCTGAAGGTTCAATTCCCCTCACCCTCACCAGTTTTTGGGAAAGCTTATGCATTTTACATATAAGTGGTGGCCAGAGTTTTTACACTGTTTTTTAGTAGACAGACTTTTTTTTTTTCGGCCGCTAGAGGGCGCTAGTGTTGCAGGTGAGATTTTTGCTGCTCTGAGATAAGTGATTTTTGTAATGTAAATCTTTGTTTTTTACTACTTTAGTTTAGATTATTTGAGTGTATTTTATCATATAATTTAGATATTTTTGTGTATTTGAACTTATTTTTGCTTTATTTGCATTTTTAAAGAGTTTTTCAATGTTTTAAAGTTAAGCCTAAAATGTGTGATTCTCTTGTTGTTAAGCCCTGTGTGCTTTGTTGGGTTGTAGCAATTTTAGTTTTATTTATATTTACTGCTGTCTTAGTTTTCTGCATTCTATGTATCTTTAAACTCAAATGCGTTTTTTATTTTTATTATTTATTATTATATCCTTCAATTTTGCATTTTTGTCTCTTTTGTATTGTCTTCATAAGTGGATTATTTTGAGTTAGTATGGGGTGTTATATGCATTTGGAAAGAGGTTAAGAGTGGGAAGGGAGCAACAGGTGGATTTCCTTGTGACCTATGTCACATGTTCTGCCAGTATGAGGGAAAGGAGGAGTCAATTAGTGAGCTGGATATATTTGCACCAAGTTGTGCTGAGCTCTCTGAATTGAAACATAGCATGACCATTTTTGCAGGCCCAAATAGCCTTAGGGTTTGTGGGATAGAGGAGGATGAGATAAGCACGTCCAGATGGGAAGGGGGAAATTACTAAAAAGATGTGGGCATTAGCTGTGAGTTAGTTAGTAGGGATGTTTCCAGAGGTGAAGGGGGAAGTTATTAGTAGGAGAGACGGACTGGGAAATGAAGGGCGGTAATTTTGGGGGACATCAATGGTGCGCGAAGTGGGAAATTCAATCGGGAGGGTAAAACGTAAGGTGCTATAGTGTTGTTTACCAGGGCTCGGTGAAGATGTTAAATAAGGTTGCAGAGAAGAAGGGAACATTTCATAAGGAGGATATAGTTACTTGTGGGTGTGGGAACCAACGATGTAGGCCATAGTAATAATGAGGAGTTTAGGAAAGAATGGAATTCCCTGTTGGACAAAGCAACTAACTGTTTCGACCAGTGTCCAAGTGGTTGGTTTTGCTTCCCAGGTATGGAGTGCACAGGAGCTTGGTTGAATCATCGGCTCTAGGTGCATGAACCTGTTACTAAAGACAATTTGCAAAAAGCGCGGTGTCAGGTTTGTTGATGTGTTGGAGTCATTGCAAGCGTGATTGGATTGGTAGGGATGGCCTGCATCTGAGTTCTATAGGGGTCAAAATGGTTAGTGGTTTGGTTTTAGAGCTGTCTGATTCAAAAAACTAAAGTTGGAATGGGGGGCATGGTTCAAAGGAGCAGTTTTTTCAAAAGAATGCAAAACCCTTTTGGTTTTTTTAGAAAAAAGTAATTGGGGGAAAAATAAGAGAATCATTTTAAAAAATTTTTGATTTAAGAAATCGCAAGGGTTTTAAGAAAACAAGTGGGGGATTTCTTAAAGGGTTTTTATTTCCAAACCGCATTTTAAAGGGAAAAAGATGGAAAATTGAAAAGCATAATTATAGAAGAGAAAATTGGGTATTATTGGGTTACCGAGACATTGGGGAAACCCAAAAAGATGATGATTTTTTGTGATTGGGTGGGGGGTAATTTGTTTAGACAAGAAAAGGGGGGTAAAAGAGGGTGGTGGGGGTTTTTTTTTTTAAAGTTTGGGGTACTTTAACTTTTCAATGGAATTGGGAATAAAAAGGGCAAACCAAAAAGAATTGCCCCTGGTTTGGCCCAGAACGATGAGCATAAGGTTTAAAAAATTGGGGTTTTTGGGGAACATTTACAGGCCCCCTAATCTAAGCCAGGGGCAAGATAAGAGATGGGATCGTATTATTAAAAGACATTTCAGTAAGGGGCCGGGAATTATAATGGGGGGTTTCAATTTTCCCGGGATTGATTTTGGGAAAAATTTTTACCCCAAAATAGTAAAGAAGAATTTCCCAAAAGTTAAATTTGGGGAAATGTTTTTTTTTAACAAGTTGTTTTTTGGGGAAAAACGGCAGATGCTGTTTTGGATTGTTTTTTCTGCAATGTTAAGGGTTTTGTTCAGCATTAAAGGTTTTAGGGGGCATATTTGGGGGTAGGTTTACCACAACGTATTAAGGGTTTGGATTAAGGTTGAATTAAAAGGGACAAAGACAAAAAATTTTTTGGGTTGTGGCCCCAATTTCAGAAATACTGATTTGTCGCACCGGCAGAGTTTTTTAAAACCCGTTTTTTTTATCAGGTTTGGACAATAGCGGGTAAATTTTGCAGTTTGGGCTGATTTAAAGGGAAAAACTAGCAAAAAAGTTGGGGGTTATGTTCCTTTTTTGGGGAAAAGGGGGGAAAAACTAAAATTGGGCCCATGTGGGTTTACTAGGGAAACTAAGGAAAGCTTTTTAAACCCTAAGCAAGCTGCTTTCGTCAGTTTTAAAAAAACTTGGGCCAGCCGAAAAGGCCCACAGTATTGTGAGGGTAGGGGGTATTTTTAATTTTTTGGTACGGTTTTAGAAAAGGAATTTAACAAAAGCTTGCAAAATAATTTTGACAGAACCCAAAGGGGTTTTTTTCTTACGCAAAATTTTGGGAAAGTTCGAAATTTGTCCCAAATTTTGGGCCACTGGTTTATGAGAAAGAAAAAATTTTAAATTTAGAATGATGGGGAAAAACAAGGGTTTTAAATGACTTTTTTTTTCCCGGGGTTTTTAACGTTTAAATGTATCTCAACAGTTGACACAAGTAAGACACAAGGGGACTCCCTACAGCTTGAGGGTTTTTTTTTCAAAGGGGGGACGTTTTTAAATTCATTTGAAAAAAAATAAAACAACTAAAGGTCCCGGACCCAAATAAAATTTTCCCAAAAATTCTAGTTTAATGTTTCCCGGGGAAATTTGTAGATACTATTTTTAAAAATTTTCAATGCTTTTTTATAACCGGACAAAGCCAGAGGCTTTGGAAACTGGCTAACATTACGGGCCAAATCTTTAAGAAAAGGGTCTAGAATAATGCAGGAAATTATAGACCTTCATCTTTCTTCATTGGTTTTTCCAAAAATTTTTTAAACTTTTTTTTTAAAATTAAGATTAAAGGATTTTTTAGAAAATAATGTCTGTTTTTACTAAGTTTTCAGTATGTTTCAGGGAAAGGGAAATCGTGTGCAAAATAAAATTTTTTACATTTTTTTTGACAAGGGCAACCCTGGGTTTAGTTTAAAAAAAAGGGGTAAAATATTGTTACATTGATTTTTAAAAAGCTTTCGATAAGGTGCCCCATGTTTCACTACTCAGTAAATACTGATATAAAAATTTGGGGGTAAAATTTTTTGTTTGGGTTTGGGAATTTCTACAGGAAGGAAACAAGAAATATTTTAAGGGGGAACTTCAAATGGAGTAGGTTTTAAAATTGGGGGCCCCAAGGGCATTTTAAAAATTCCCCCTTTTGTTTTTTTATTTTTATGAATGATATTCATGAGAAATGTTTCTGAGAAAACATGAATTTTTTTTGCTGATGAGGTCAAAGTTTTGGGGTTGAAAAATATGAAAAAAGTAAAAACACTGCAAAGAGATTTTGGGTCATATTACTAAGTGGGGAACCCAAATGGGGGATGGGAGTAAATTTTTGGGAAATGTCAAAATGCTGCATTTTGGGGGTGGGGAATAAAACAACAACATTTTTACAAGGGTTCAGTCAATTTGTAAGGCAGAAAAAGTTTTTTTGGGGTCTGGGGTCCTTAAAAAAATCAAAACTTCAAGTTTTTTCAACAGTGCAGCATAGCAGGAACAAACCAATAGGATGCTTTGGGTTTTTAAAAAAAATTTTTATTTCAAAAAAATTTAAAAAGTTCTTCTGCCTTTATAAGAAGTTTGGTAAAAACCTCATTTAGAGTATCCCGTTCATTTTGGTTTTCCTTTCCTTAAAAAAAGGGTATTAATTTTTTTGGGGAAAGGGGACAAAGGGGGGCTACAAAGTTAGTGAATGGGACTTTTTTTAAAATTTTTGACCCATGATTCCCCGACTTAGAATGCTTAATATGAAAAGTCTTTTAGCAAAGGGGAACCAGAGGGGGAACCCGATTCAATTTTTTAAAATTTTTCAAAATGAAAGATGTTATTTGGGTTTAAAAATTTTTTCAAAGAAAGCAGGACAAGGGGGCATTTTTTAAAACTTTTAAGAACTCAGGCTAACCTGGAAAATTTGAAAAATTACTATTTTAGCAGAGTAAATGGGAAAATTGGAATAGTTTACCGGAAAGGGTAAGGACAAGGGGTAATATTTTTTAAAAAGGGCATTGATCTTCATTGGGGGGCTATAATTTGAAATAGGACCAAACCCAAGGGTTGGGCCCCGAGCCGATTTCGGGCGTCACATTTTTATTTTTATTTGTATTTGTAATTTAAAATTGATATATAAACCTCTGGGCCCCCTCCGGGAAAAAATTCGAAAAAAAAGGGGCCCGGGGCAGGACTCTGAAAGATCAATGTATTTAAGGGAGGGGTATTTTTTTTGGAAACCCCCGGGAAAAAAGTTAAATGACGAACCCAACACACAAAAGATTCTACTTTTTTAGGGAAAAGGCCCCTTTAATTTTTTAAAATTTGGGGCTGGCCCCAGGGCTTGATATAGAAAATTACAGAGGTTGTATAGGTGTTTCAAAAAATAACGGGAATTTTTAATTTTTTTTAAAAAAAAATCCGTTATTCCCTCTACATTAATGTTTTACCTTTAAAGTAATTTCCCACTGGATAATTACACTTAGGGCTAGCGCTTCTTCCAAAACCCCCAAACCCCTTTTAAAATTTGGGTTTTTTGGGGGAGCCCCTTTTGTCTTTCAGCGATTGGGGGGACCCTTAATTTCCCTCTTGCTTGTAAAACGACGACCTTTAAAAGGGTTTTTTTTTTTTGAGAATAAGAAGAAATCACACGGAGCCCTTCTTGGGGGAATATGGAGGCTGGGCCAAACATTACAGTATTGTTTTTTGGGTAAATATTTTTTCGAATAAAAATGGAATTTTGGCTGGTGCATTGTCGGGTGCAAACCCGGAAAAGACTTTTCCTTCCACAAATTTTTAGCG
>JAXGGA010017835.1:0-23365 GCA_038373865.1 Uloborus plumipes | reverse complement strand
AGAACAATACAACTGAATATGTTTGATTGTTTTTGAAAGGGATCCATAAAATACCTTCCCTCTTCGTTTTCGGTTCAGATAATGCTGTAGAAAATGTCAATAACATCTTAAAACTACTGAATTGAATCCAAGTCATGAATTCCTTCAAAATATTGTTACAAATCTTGTAAATAGTTGTTGTTTTTCCTGCCTTGCATCATTTTCATTAGTTTTGGTTTTATCTGACGTCATGTTGCAAAAGTATCTGAAGATATCACTTTTATCACTTGTATACCGGCCCTGTAACGCTTTGTAGTTTTTACACTTGCCCTAACTTTAATAAGCGTGAAGACATTTTTCGCTCGGAGTGTTTTTTTTCTTTTTATTGCTAGAACTTTCTGAATGGATTGTTCAAGTTATGAATGAAACAGAATACTCCGGATTTTTCTAGAATGTTGTGGAAATTTCTTTCCGTGTATAAATAGCTGGCCTTGAACACAAGTCAGTCAGTTTTTCTCAGATTGGATTTCTGAGAGTGCTCGTTTTTATTCGCTTTGGGCGAATGTTGTTTTTGCTTTTGTAATTTCTTAATTACTGTTCACGTTAGATACGTGGTGCTGAGTTACTGTTGAGAGTACAGTGTACTGTTTGCTGCCTAATTGCTGGATGTTTAGCAATTGTTTCCTGCTCTTATTGTAAATAGTGTACATACTTGTAAATAAATTTATAGTTACTTCCTCAAGATTGGAATGCTCATTTGAAGAAAGTTGAAGGTGCTACGGACTCGTTACAATTTTGGCGCCCAACGTGGGGCATCTTCAAGGACTTTCTTGGAATTATCTGTGAACTTGGACTTTTCTTCCTAAGGACTTTTTGACTTCGGAATTTTATGGTGATTACTCGAGCAATGGAGGAACAACTAAAAAAACTCCTTGATGCTATCAACGCTGTTAAAATGATGGCGATCATGGCTACTAATCAAGAACAGTTAAAAAATGATCTGGCTACTAATCAAGAACAATTAAAGAGTGATTTAACCGCTAGCATAACTTCAAGTCAAGAAGAAATCAAGAATGATATGGCGACTCTGGCTACTAATCAAGAACAATTAAAGAGTGATTTAACCGCGAGCATAACTTCAAGTCAAGAAGAAATTAAGTGCGATCTAACGTCGATGAAAAGTTTGGTGGAAAATAAATTTGCCAATATGGAAAATAAAGTGGAGGCTATAGAAGAAAAAGTTGACAGCGTTGAGAATCGAATCACCACAGTAGAAAACCATGTGGAAAAGAAAATTAAAGAACTTGAATCAAAGTTATCAGCATCCTGCAACAACTCAGACGGTGTTGAGAATCGAATCACCACAGTAGAGAATCACGTGGAAAAGAAAATTAAAGAACTTGAATCAAAGTTATCAGCATCCTACAACAACTCAAGTGACTGTGTAGCTGCAGCTGGGACTTCTCGTCCATCCATTAAACTGGCCACATTTGACGGGAAGACCTCGTGGAATATTTACAAGAAGCAGTTCCTCATCGTTGCAGAAGCAAACTCCTGGGACTCTTCCACGAAAGCCTGTCACCTTGCAGCCTCGCTGAGAGGGGATGCAGCTGACATACTACAGACCTTCCCAGAGGACAAGCACCGTGACTTCGAAGCCTTATCATCGGCCTTGGAGCTTCGCTTTGGCGAAGCATGCCAAAAAGAATTCAGCCAACTCCAGCTGAAATCCCGACTCCAGAGGGCTGGAGAGACTCTGCAAGTTTTTGCAGCAGACGTTGAGAGGCTTTCCCATCTCGCCTTCTCGAACTGTCCCTCGGATGTTCGCGATAGCCTGGCCCTGAACTACTTCATAGACGGAGTGCGAAGTCCAGAAATTCAGACGGCTCTCCGGATGGCGGACATCAAAGATCTTAAATCCGGTCTGGTCTACGCAATGAAGTTCGAGGCTGCACAGCAAACATCCCGCAAGGATCGCCATTCAATCAGGGGCGTGGAAGTGAGCGCCCAGGATTCGATCTCAACTCGTCTCTCGGAAATTGAGCGACAAATCAAAGAAATGTCGGGGACCCTGAAGAAGGCTCGCAAAGACCAAAGTGGACAACAACTGAAGTGCTGGAAATGTGGCGGTGAGGGCCACGTACGAAGGAACTGCGAAGCCCGCCAAGAAACAAGAGGGAAGGGTACCTGAGCAAATATTTAGAAAAGTGCCAATTTGAGTCCCAAGGGAATTTTTACTAGTATTTCAATAACTAGTTAAAAAAATAATTTTCCCCAGAAAGAAGATAAGGTTCTGCTTTCATTTCATCTAATAACATCAGAAAAAAATTTTTTTTTTCTTCAGAAAATATTATTTTTATACATCAAAAATCAGATCGGTAACGTGTCCCAAGTAGCAAAGCTTAGCATGCAAACAGGTCATGCGCACTTTCTAACTTCCCAAAAAAACGCACTTGCACAAAAAACGATTCTATTTTTACCCCTTTGTTAATATTTTACTTCATTTTTGTTTTAATCGTTTTCTGATTTTCTAGCCGATGCGAAATAAGCGTGTCCCAAGTTTCGCCGTCAGAGTGGTAACAATAACTTCCGATCTATGTTTAGGCTCCCAAAATCATTTCCTGCACCAAAACCACGTGATACTGAGTACCTGGCTGAATGTTTTATCGAATCGTAATTAAAAATTTGCATTTCTGCATCTAAAATTGTAGGTAAGTTTTTTTAAAGTGATTTTATAAAATGTGTGTCATTTGAGTCATCAGATCGGTAACACGCTCTAAAATGCGCAGTTTTTATTATTTTAAAAATTATTTTATATATAAGTATAGTCCTTTATTACAAGTGAAAAAACCACGTGTTTGATTTTGGTTTAGTGTGATCGACTCGGAAATAAAAAAATAACTTTGTCAGTTTGTCAGATCGGTAACAGTCAGAGCGGTAACATTGAAAAACAGCGAATATGTTACAGAACTAACTCACACGTTTCAGAATTATAAAAAGCAAAAATAATAGGTTTTAGCCATATATATTGAATATTTTTGTTCTTAAAAAATGAAAAGCAATGAGTTTCAGTACAATTGCTTCATTTGTGGTTTGTATGACCTAACAATAGAAGTTAGTAAAATAAGAAAAATTGACACTGCAGAAATTAAGTTAATTAATTATTATTATTTTATTTATTTATTTTTTTGGTGCTTCAATTTCTCATAACTTCGCTAAATAACTAGATAATAACTAGCATGCTAAACTGAATTTCTGATCAAGAAATTAAATTCCCTGTAACTAATTAAAGAAAAGCAAGCAGCAGAGTTGTGTGTTGCAAAAGTTGAAGTTGTGTGTTGTTTCAAAACAAAACAAATGTTTTATTAGCTTGGATTTGGTAATCTCATAATTTATTTTATCTAAAAACCTTATCGCTCATTTTTATTTCCAAGAAATGCTTTTTTATAATGAAATTTGATTTTTTAGCCTAATATATATATTTTAATATAATTATCTTAATTCTATGTTAAAAATGCAAGGAAATGATATCATATTTAGAGATGTTAACGAAGACTGAAAGCATAAACTCAAATATGTAACTCATATTAACATCAGATCTGTAACATTCATCAGATCTGTAACGGCTTAAAAGTGAGTAATCTAAAGAGGGGGTAAATAACTTCCTTGACCTCCCCCTTTTATTTTCTTGCATTTAGACCCAATTTAGACTTAAAATCCAATATTAGTTTTTTTCTGCAAAAAAATTTTTTTTTCAGAAAACTCCAACTTTAAATTGGCACTTTTCTAAATATTGGCTCACCTCTTCCTCTTCAGCTCAGGAAAACTATGCTATGGCAATCTCGCGGGGCGGAGGTCGCCAAATTAGAATGAGCCCCATCCCAAAATTTTCCAGATTTCCTCAAGAAGTGGCGGCTGCAATGGACTCTTCATTTACGCATATGTGAATGGGTTTCCCTGCGAAATGATTGTGGACATAGGAGCCAACTTTTCCATCATTAGGACTGATGTGGCTCGTCAATTTGGACTCAAGATCTTATGGACGCCGCCCTGCGTTACTCTTCGAACTGTGACAGGTGACAAAATCGAGATTGAAGGAAAAGTGAACTTAGAAATAATGTTCGGGAGCGCCACTTACCATCACACGGCATTCGTCGCTGACATTGCAGATCCCTTTATTCTCGGACTGGACTTTTTGAGAAAATTTGATTTTTCAATCGACTTTAAAAATAATGAGCTGCACTCGATGAGAGAAGACATAGCAATTTTCAATGCTGAAAATAACTTAAAATCCGCTCATCAAATAATAGCCCAAACAGATTTATTGATTCCCCCTAGATCAGAAATACTAATACCTTTCTCCATCAATGAAAACAACAGCTTTAAATTCGGCCTAATTGAATCTCCTAACCAGAGTAATAGCCCAAAAGGAGTACTAGTGGCATCTACGCTTGTGGACCTTTCAAGGAATGCAGTTCCTGTGAGAGTCGCCAATGTGAGTGAAAGACCGAGGAATATTAAGAAAGGAGAAGTGTTGGCAACTTGTACTCCCGTAAACTGCATCATCAGAGGAATTGATTCCTCCGAGCCTGTGTCTTCCGAGTCCTTGACTTCGAAATTAATTGGGAGTGCACCATTATCGAAGGATCAAAGATACGCTGCGGAAAAATTGGTGGACAACTTCAAGCAGGTGTTTTCATCTACATCCGAGGATGTTGGTCGCACGAATTTAACGCAGCATAGGATCGACACTGAAGATCATCCCCCTATCAAGCAGCATCCAAGACGACTACCGTTCGCCAAGAAGGAAGAGGTTGAGATCCTCTTGAAAGATATGCAGGAGAATGACGTCATCGAACCCTCATCCAGTCCTTGGGCATCCCCTATCGTCTTGGTCCGAAAGAAAGACGGCTCCACCAGATTTTGTGTTGATTACCGTCGCCTGAATGACAATCACCAAGAAGGACAGTTACCCTCTTCCACGGATCGATGACACTCTGGACACCCTTTCCGGACACAAGTGGTTTTCGACCCTGGATTTAAAGAGCGGCTACTGGCAGGTGGAGATACACCCCGACGACCGGAGAAGACGGCGTTTACAATCGGACAAGGCTTGTGGCAGTTTAAAGTGATGCCCTTTGGCCTCTGCAATGCATCAGCCACGTTCGAGCGTCTTATGGAATTAGTGCTATGAGGACTCTCTTATGAATCCTGTCTTGTCTACTTGGACGACATCATCATCATAGGACGCAGTTTTGAGGAACATTTGGCTAATCTTAGGAAGGTGCTGCAAAAGCTTAAGGAAGCTAACCTGAAGTTAAGCCCGTCCAAATGTAATTTGTTCCGCCGTGAAATGAACTACCTTGGTCACATTATCTCTTCTGAGGGTGTACGAACAGATCCAGATAAGGTATTCGCAGTCAAGAATTGGAGCCGCCCCGAAAATGTCCATCAGTTGCGAAGTTTCCTGGGGCTCTGCACGTACTACAGGAAGTTTGTGAAGGGTTTTTCCAATATTGCACGACCTTTCCATAAGCTGACGGAGAGCAACCAAAAATTTGAATGGTCCAAAGAATGCGAGGATGCATTTCTACAGCTGAAGGAGGCTTTAACATCAACGCCTATTCTCTCTTATCATCCTCAGCCTGAAAAATCCTTCATACTTGACACTGATGCGAGCCACGAGAGCGTTGGAGCTGCTTTATCTCAAGAAATAGACGGTAACGAGCATGTCATCGCCTACTGGAGCAAATGCTTATCCAAGTCGGAGCGAAATTATTGTGTCACGAGAAAGGAATTGCTCGCCATAGTTAAAGCTGTTGAACATTTCCATCATTACCTCTACGGCCGTAAATTCCTGCTCCGGACCGATCATGCCTCTTTAACTTGGCTTTTGAATTTCAAGAATCCAGAGGCCCAGGTAGCCAGGTGGATACAGCGGCTCCAGGAATATGACATCGAGATTAAGCTTCGAAAAGGTTTGTCACACGGTAATGCTGACGCATTATCAAGAAGACCTTGTTCCGAGAACTGCCATTATTGCTCCCGAATAGAGAAACAGTACGGGACGACAATCCCTACTGCCTGTCAAGTTACTGCTACTTCATCATCTTCAGATCCTGATCCATGGAGTGACGACCAAGTAAGAAAAGATCAGCTTGAAGACCCAGACCTAAAGCCTATCATAGAGTTAATGGAAAAAGACAGTCGGCGACCTAGTTGGCAAGACATTTCTACACTAGGTGGCCAAAAGTATCCGGACACTTTCAAAAATTCACATTTTTACATATAGCTGGAGAAATAAGTGATCAATTGTTCTTTAACTTTAGTCATACAAAATATAGGCTTCACCGAACATTTCCAAGTTGAAATTAAATTACCCTTGCATTTGGGGGACGATAAGAAGGGGGGTCGAAAGAATAACCGCTTTTTGACCATAACTCTTTGAAAATAGCTCGGAATAAGCTATGCATTTCAGTAATTAATTAGCATACTATGTATAATTACTATACAAATTCAAATGAACGCACCACCCTTACTTCCGAAGATATGAAACATTTTTTAAAAAACGGCAATTTTATTTGAAGGGTTTTTGCTCATAACACGCAGAGTTTTTGATCAAACCTTATCAAAACTTCAGGAAAGATGACAAAATACAAGAGAAAGAACATACTAAAACGGTTTTTAAAAATATTAAAAATCCGATGAGATATGAACGTTAAAAGGAAAAAAATTTTCACGGCGCATGCGCGAACGACAGAAATTTATAACTACAAAAATATTGTAGCCTCGTATATACTGCATCTTATAAAAAAAGTTCCAGTTGAATATCATGAAAATTGAAAAAGATATCAGCGATCTAGTGAACTGTATTTCATTCATTCGCAGACAATACATACATAGTGAAGGTCTGTCCACAAAGAGCTATTTTTAAAATAAAGGTTATTTCGTCATCGTTCAAAACCAACGTTTCAGGGGGTCTCCGGATACTTTTGGCCACCTACTTATAAGGTCTTTTTGGCCGAATGGGCGAAATGTGACTTCTATGCCAAATATAAATTTTTAAACAGTATACAATTTAACAGTGAAAAATATGCTCGATTGTCCCCACACTATTTGTGAACAACCCCTCTCCATTTATGAATTGACTGCAAATGAATGAATTACAGCTCACTAGATCGCTGATATCTTTTTCAATTTTTAGGATATTCAACTGGAACTTTTTTTATAAGATGCAGTATACACCAGGCTACAATATTTTTGTAGTTATAAATTTGTCATTCGCGCATGCGCCGTGCAAAATTATTTCCTTTTAACGTTCATATCTCATCGGATTTTTAATATTTTTAAAAACCGTTTTAGTATGTTCTTTCTCTTGTATTTTGTCATCTTTCCTGAAGTTTTGATAAGGTTTGATCAAAAACTCTGCGTGTTATGAGCAAAAACCCTTCAAATAAAATTGCCGTTTTTTAAAAAATGTTTCATATCTTCGGAAGTAAGGGTGGTGCGTTCATTTGAATTTGTATAGTAATTATACATAGTATGCTAATTAATTACTGAAATGCATAGCTTATTCCGAGCTATTTTCAAAGAGTTATGGTCAAAAAGCGGTTATTCTTTCGACCCCCCTTCTTATCGTCCCCCAAATGCAAGGGTAATTTAATTTCAACTTGGAAATGTTCGGTGAAGCCTATATTTTGTATGACTAAAGTTAAAGAACAATTGATCACTTATTTCTCCAGCTATATGTATTGTCCGTTCAAATTTAGAAGGCACTTGGAGTGGAACTGATCTAAGTTTGAAGCGGGGGTGTTCGGTGAGCAAAGTTCCGTGCGTGTAAATAAAGCAACCTTAAATTTGGCGCGGTTTTAAATTTCTGGAAAAATTTAAGTGTTTTTTTTTTTTTTCTCGCTTCGCTTATCTATGTTTCGCACGTGTAAATGAGACAACCTTCAGCTTGGCGTGGGTTTGAATTTGTTTAAAAAAAATTAGTGCTCTTTTTTTTTAGGCTCTTGCTACGCTCATCTACTATCTACTCACGTCTTAAGCTTTTTAAAAACGTCTGCGTTTATCGCAAAATGTCAGTAAAAGGGAAAATTATTCATTCAAAAGAAAGGGAAATAATAAATAATGTCACTAAATTTTGTGAAAATGAAGCCAGAGCAGGGGAATTATTGATTCCAATTTCCCAAGCACAAAAACGTGCTGCTACAGCCACTGGCGTTTCAATGCGAACAATACAAAGAATAAAAAGTGAAGATGTGACTACAAGTGGACAGTTGTCTTCTCCTGGAAAAAATCGTAAACGTTCTGTTGCAAAATTGGACAATTTTGACCTCTGTACTCTGCGAAGAATCGTGAATGAATTTTACGTAGGTAAAAAAATTCCATCCTTATCCCGCTTACTCCCTGTGGTAAAGCAAAGAATAAACTTCCCATGGAAAAGATCAACCTTATGGAAATATTTACGTGTTGCAGGTTTCCGCTATAAGCGATGTAGAAATGAGCGGCAAATATTAGTTGAAAGACCTAATATAGTTGCATGGAGATTTCGTTTTCTCAGGAAAATGAAAAAAATTCGAGAAGCGAAAAGGAACATTGTCTACATAGATGAAACGTGGCTGGACAGCGATCTTTCTTTCAAAAAATGTTGGACCAACGAAAAAATTGGCGCTACCGTCAAAGATCGAGCAGGCCATCGCCTGATCGTTGTCCACGCTGGATCCGAATCCGGTTTTGTTCCAAACGCCGGGTTAATATTTAAAGCTGGATCGGCATCCGGAGATTATCACGGGCAAATGAACTTTGATAATTTTAAAAAATGGGTTGTTGAAAAACTGCTGCCAAACATTCCCCTGCATTCAGTAATCATCATGGACAATGCGGCTTATCATTCGAAAGTGCAGAATCCTGTACCAACTAAGAGCTCAAGGAAAGATAAAATGTTTGCCTGGTTGCAGGAAAACCAAATTCCACATGATAAAAAAATGCGGAAAGTTGAGTTAATGGAGCTTATTACAGCAAATGCAGGTGTCGAAAAAAAATACTGCATTGATGAAATTATAAAACAAAAGGGACATGAGGTTTTAAGACTTCCACCGTACCACTGCGATTTGAATCCAATCGAATTAATTTGGGCGGACGTTAAACGTTATGTAAGAGATAACAATGTGACTGCGGATCTCAGTTTGGAGCGCCTAAAAAATCTTGCATCAGAAGCTATAGAAAACATTAAAGATGACAGGTGGGGAAAGCATTGCAAACACATTGAAAGTGTCGAAAACAAATACTGGGAAAACGACAGTATTATAGAGGAAGTTGTTGAAAGTGTTTCTTTTACCATCGGTTCTGATTCTACTTCAGATAGCAATTTCAGCAGCGATACCGATAGTTACGACGATGAATCTAACTAGTATATTTAAATCATGTACCTGCTATTATCTTTGTTTCGTTAAGAATATCCACTGATAATTTCCATTTAGGAATAAATAAAATGAAATCAGTTTAAGCTGTCCATATCAGCGTTTAATAAATTGAATCTAGAAATCAAAAATGGAATGAAAATGCTTTACATTCACTTTTGTAAGAAATAGCTTACAGCAAGGGTGCTTTCGTTTTATTTCTCAAAAGAATTTTTCATATCGAAAGTTTTATTATGTTTTAGTTTTAAAAATCAATTTTGAATTACAAGTTGATATTTTCAATATTGTATACATTTTTCGTGCGGAAATAACGTACCAGAATTATTCATTTCTTTTGACTTATGTTATTTTGAATAAATTTTGTTTAACTCAACTTTGTGGCAAACTATTTTAGAGTACATACAGATTGAATAATAAGGGTACATATGAGAAGGAAGGGGGAGGGGGCATGAATCCTCATATAGAAATTCTAATTAGCTCAGAGTATGTTACCTTGAAACGCTTAGGGGTTGCTTTCTTTGTGATAACTGCGTGCCTCTCTCTTTTTTTCCTGGAGGGGGGGGGGGGGTGTTCATGCCTCTCGCTTGTGCATGCATACAGATATTACTATAGATATATATATATGAAGGGCTCGGGTGTAAATAATGGTAAGTAGCATTTCAAAAAATCAAAACTTTTTTTTTTTTAATTTGGAATTTTTGCTTCGAGAAATTACTGTAGCAAGTTTTTTCTATTTAAAAAAGGAAGTCGGTACATTTACATTTTTACAAGTGACTTTTGTTCTTTTATTTGAGACAAAACGTCCTTTCGAGTTTGTCAGATACCATTATTTACGCCCGAGCCCTTCATATATACTATATATATTGTATATGGGTACTAACTATTATATACAAAATCCCAGGTTATACACTGTGCGGATATACATTCAAAGACCTAAAGTAATTACAATTTCAAGAAATGCTGAAGACATTTTTTAGCCCCCCTCCCCCTCCTCCCCCCGTTTGGCAGGAACACACGCAGGGAATGATTTCTCGTTCAGAATAGAATTTAAATATGAAAAATAAAAGAAATTGGAAAATACTAAAAAATCAATCTGAAATAAAACCCATGCAATCGACTATTAAAATTGAGATTATGCCTTTGAATTTTGCACGAATATTAACATTCAGAAATATTTAATCATCTGTTGTACGCTATAAGAAGTGGTTTTAGTTTGTATGCTCCGCTTCAAAATCATAAGTTCATTTTCAGTGCCGACCTGAGAGATGAGCCCCTGGGGCGAATGTCCACCCCCCGCCCTAAAGAAGTGGATTACAGCACTTCAGTTCAGCAAATGACGCTTTTTTAAAAACATATTTGATTCCCTTCTCCTCTGCCACAAAGTAAAGCACCGCCCGCCCCCCCCCCCCCCGTCATATCTCACGCTATGTTAGATGAACATGGGGCTATAAAATGCTTTCATATTTGCAAATAATATGTGTAATGTCACACACTTCCTTTGTTACAAGCTGTTAAGAGTTCATGACACCCCCCCCCCCGCCCCCAACCCCATCAAAGCAAACCCTCATTTCAGAGAAATAATGTTCAGAAATAACTTTTGCTGCTGGAAAATATATCGTTAACTCTATACGGCACCCTCATTGCCATGCCCCCCCCCCCTCCACTGGACGGAGCTGTTAATCGTTTCTTCATATTCGAGTAATTAAAGTTTGCCGTAGCGTTATTCCATAAAAATAATGGAACAAAATCGTTTTTTAAAGTATTCGGAAACTTAAAACTTACTTCAAAGAAAATAAGTTAATTTTCACATTAGTTAAGAAAAAAGGCCCAAAAAAGAAGAGGAAACGTTGTTCTAGCAACCTATTCAATTGTATTTTTCAAAGCCGCATTGGAGTGCAAAGAACTGGTTTCTTTTTTTTTTCTTTCTTTTTTTGAAGTCTCCATCCAGCGCGATAATGATAGCCAACTAGCGCTTTTTCTCAGCACTGGTCAGAACCCTCATACCCTAAACAGCGGTATAGAGTCGTCCGGTCTTACGTCACGGAGGCGGGGCCACGCGCCAACTTAAAATGAACAAACAATAAAAATGTGAATTTTTGAAAGTGTCCGGATACTTTTGGCCACCTAGTGTATCTACAGTCCTGCAACGAAAAGATACTGGGCTCTATGGAAATCTCTCCAGTTGCGAAATGGCGTCCTGTATCGGAAATGGGAAACTGACGATGGTAAAGCATTCAAATGGCAGTTACTCCTTCCCAGATCAAGAATTCCAGACGTTCTAAAGGAATTGCACAGTAGTCCGACTGGAGGACATTTCGGTGTCCTGAAAACCCTCTGCAAGGTTCGAGAGCGCTTCTTCTGGAGCAAGGCGAAGGATGACGTAGAGAAGTGGTGCCATTCTTGTGACGCTAGTGCTGCCCGTAAAGGACCGAAGAGAAGAAGCCGCGAGAAGCTACATCTTTACAACGTAGGAGCTCCTTTCGAACGAATCGGGATCGACATTCTTGGTCCTCTACCGAAAACTACTGATGGGAACAAATACATCCTCGTTTCCATTGACTACTTCACCAAATGGCCCGAAGCATATTCCATTCCGGATCAAGAAGCTACCACTGTAGCAGAGACTCTAGTCCAGCATTGGATCTCGAGATATGGGACACCTTTGCAGATCCATTCCGATCAGGGGAGAAACTTCATCTCTGCTGTATTTAAGGGCCTATGTAAAATCCTCAAAATTGAGAAAACTCGAACGACACCACTACACCCACAATCGGACGGCATGGTGGAGAGATTTAACAGGACAATTCTTAATAATCTCTCGCTTATGGTCTCCAAAAATCAACAGGATTGGGACAAGAAACTTCCTCTGTTCCTGCTGGCCTACCGCAGTGCTGTCCACGAGACCACTGGATATTCCCCATCACAAATGCTCTTTGGCCGAGAGCTTCGGCTACCTTGTGATCTCGTCTTCGGTCTCCCTCCAGATGCGCCTTCATCGCCTGAGGAGTACGTCCAGGATCTCCAGGCCCGGTTGGAAGACGTTCATCACTTCGCACGGGAGCGAATCAACATCGCGACGGAGAAAATGAAGATCCGATACGACACAAGGTCCACTGGCCATGACTTTCGACAAGGTGACAAGGTGTGGCTATGGAATCCCATCCGACGTAAAGGTCTGTCACCAAAATTGCTGTCGCATTGGGATGGACCCTACACAGTCCTTCACCGGCTGAACGACGTCGTAGTGAGGATCCAGAAGTCATCACATTCAAAACCCAGGGTTGTCCATTATGATCGGCTAGCCCCATACTATGGCCATAGTTCGTAAAATAAATCTAAAGCTACCATGGTAATTTGTTTGTAAATTTTGTATATAACTTTTGCCTTTAATTGTCTGTAATATTGCTTCATCAATGTTATTATTTCTTTCATGTTCTCATTGTTATTGTTTAACATGTTTATGATTGGTCATCATGTAATGTGTGCACCTGTAAATTTTCCCTTGCTTCTTTTCTGGGGATTGTACTGCCCGGACGTGCAGTCCTTGGGAAGGTGCAATGTTACAAATCTTGTAAATAGTTGTTGTTTTTCCTGCCTTGCATCATTTTCATTAGTTTTGGTTTTATCTGACGTCATGTTGCAAAAGCATCTGAAGATATCACTTTTATCACTTGTATACCGGCCTTGTAACGTTTTGTAGTTTTTACACTTGCCCTGCATTTAATAAGCGTGAAGACATTTTTCGCTCGGAGTGTTTTCTTTTTTTTTTCTTTTTCTTTTTATTGCTAGAACTTTCTCAATCGATTATTTCAAGTTATGAATGATTTGGAACACTTCGGATGTTACTAGAATGTTGTCGGGAATTCGTTTCGTGTATAAATAGCTGGCCTTGAACACAAGTCAGTCAGTTTTTCTCAGATTGGATTATTGAGAGGCTCGTTTTTATTCGCTTTGGGCGAATGTTGTTTTTGCTTTTGTAATTTCTTAATTACTGTTCACGTTAGATACGTGGTGCTGATACTGTTGAGAGTACAGTGTACTGTTTGCTGCCTAATTGCTGGATGTTTAGCAATTGTTTCCTGCTCTTATTGTAAATAGTGTACATACTTGTAAATAAATTTATAGTTACTTCCTCAAGATTTTAATGCTCATTTAAAGAAAGTTGAAGGTGCTACGGACTCGTTACAATATGTTGAAAAGTCTGAGCTGTGAGAAAATGCCTTTAATTACAAGTTTCGAACATTTTCAAATCGGAATTCAAGGTGAAAATGTACCAAGACTTCGTGAATAAAAACACTAAATAAAAGTAAACTTAATTGAAAACAAAAACGCACACAGCACAGGGGGGAACTGCAATAGTGAACAGTCAGGGTGCCATTATGCTCTCCTATATGGTTCCATCTTTTACCCGCGCTTCTTGTTGAATTGAGGGCGCCAGTTTTTCACTCAAGCCAAGGGTGAAATCTTGGCTCCCCACTGGGTGCCGCTCGTGCTACAGGCGTTAGTAGTAGGAGCCGTAATATGACCGGCAGAAGGAGGGAAACAACTCAACAGTGGGCGTGGTCGCTCCGCCGCCATCTTGGATGTCCGCCATCTTGGATATTCTCGTAACCTTATACGAGGGTTCCGACGCCATTTTGAATCTTGATTATCTTATTTTTAATTAATTAATTAATTGAGCCGCCATTTTGAATGGTCACGTAATTTCTCATAACCTTGCACGAGGGTTCTGACGCCATCTTGGATTTTGTAATTGAGTATTTAATTGATTGAGCCGCCATCTTGGATGATCACGTGATTTCTCCGCCATCTTGTATTGACGCGTTAATTCATGTCTGATCTTGAATTAGTTAATTATTCATTTAATTCGTTTAATTACTTTATTTAATTTATTCTTACTGGAATTATATTTGCGAGGGTAATATTCTAAAATGCTGTTCCCATGCCTGGGGTTTGAACCCTGGACCTTTCGCTCCGAACGCGAGTTCTCTAACCACTAGACCGTACTAGGCAGTTACTTAGGATGGACAATAAAACTATAAGAGCGTAATTTTAGTAGTTGCGTTCACAAACAATAAAGGAAGCTAGGGGAAATTTCAAGATGTAAGAGAAAAAAATAGTGGCGACATCTGTCAGTGACTTTGGTCATTACAGAGGGAATTTTAAGAATTGAAATTGTAAGAGAAAAAATAATGGCGCCATCTATCGGAAGCTGTAGGAAGCAAAGAAAGCTATCAGAGATTAATTGATTTTACTGACTTAGTGGATCTTTATCTAAGCAATTTTTTTTCTTAGAAAATAGTGGCGCCATCTATCGGAGTGCATAAAAATGAATCTTTTATTTGTAGATATATAATTTTAAATAAAAATGAAAATATTTTAGTGGGATTCGAACCTGCGATCTCAGAGTTGCATGAAGGAACCATAGCATGATTGGCAAGCGCTATACCGATCATGCTAGGGGGACTTCGTGAGATTTATGTTATTTATGAAAGACTTGCGGCAAAGTTTAACGACGTCTTGACTTGTTTGATCATGTTTACGCAGTTATTCATACGTCATCAAATTAGTGTACGTCATAGAAGAACTTGACCAATCAGCGATCACTTCAGCAAGCATATAAGACCACTAGTTAAAATGAGACTTCAGTTTGCTTGGCACAGCGTTTGGATTAGGACCTATAACGTTTTCACGATGAACTTCAACAACAGCCAGAAAAGAAAATGTGAAGCACCGGAGAGAGCAGCTAAATCCTCAAAAAGTGAAATACCGTTTACGGAGAAGAATGTACCAGACGGAATGTTTCCCATCGGAGATGATGTTTTCGTGTACGCAGCTACGTTTAAATCAAGCGTAAGTCTTCATGTCAGAAAGTTTAAGAAATATGGGGAGAAGTTTTACCCTACGACTGAAGGCATAACTCTTCGTCCCTGGTGGATTCCCTATCTTCTTGGAAGAAAGACTGTGCCTCAAACCAAGAGAGAACTGCAAACATTATTTGCCCACGAGTTAAACATCGAGAGCACTGATTTCGCGAAATTTAAGCTTACCCGTCTACCAGAAACGGATAAATCGACCCCCCGATCTCTTACACTGTCTGCCGAGCAATGGGGTGAAATGATCCGACAGTACAATCCTATCGCAAATAATCTTCTTGACCATCGGTTCAAAGAAATGGATTTTTTTTCCGTTTATGTTTCTATTGCGGAAACACCTGTGTCCAAGAACCCTCTACCTGATTCTCTAGATAGCAATTTAGGTACACAGTACCTTTTCAACGTGTTGGAATTCATCTTATGCAACATCATGAAAGAAAAAGGTTTGAAGCAACCTGAAGTTCTGGCTGAAGAAACCTGGGCTAATAGAGTGGAAGATTTTAACGCTCTAGCACTTACAATGGAAATAGAGGAGATAGCTCAACATTTTCGAGAAAAGTTATGGGAAGAACAACGTTTTTTGAACTTGAAACCTGCAATGTACGCAACTGAACCATTTTTAAAAGATGTAAGTTTAAGTAAAATCCTAAGATCAGCTCGAGAGAAGCTATGTCCTGCAGATGCATTTGAATATTTTAATTGTAATTGAATTTATGTATGGAACAAACCTGTAAATGAAAAAAAATAAATATTTATGTAAATAATTAATTTCCAAATAAAATGTCATTGCTTAGAATAATTGTGTTTTCAATGTGTTTCTCAACAGTAATTTTACAAAAGCATTTTATGGAAAAAAAAATTGGGGGAAAAAACTAAGTACAAAAACATATTTAAATTAACAGTGTTTTGTTTAAAAATATCAAAAACCATTAGCATTACAGTTTATTGAACAAAATAAGTGTATAAGTGAGTGCTCTTTTTCAATTACATTTTTATCTATGCGAATCAAAAAACTAGTACTCTATTTTTAAGTCGCTCCCAGATTTGCACAAACATGTTGAGAATGACTCAACATATTTTCGTGTCATCCAGGTTTCCGCATTACTGTTCATGCATGATTTAAACACGTCAGCAATGAGTTCAGACAAGAATGAACAACTCTCTGTGCGGTATGACTGTGTAGGAGGGCGCTGCAAGCGATTATTTGTTGTTGACGTCATGTCGATCCTGTTGGTGGGATTGGTGAATTTCATGTTGACGTCACCGCAGACGTGATAGTTTAGACCACATAAATATCATTGCTCGCAGTTGGTTCTCTCAGTTTCTGTTTTTTCAGCAGCAGTTTTGTTGCCTTCTTCTGGACCTAGGTTCAATATGCCTTTAGGAAACAAGAGGCCACTGGATGAATCTTCTGATAATGTAAGTAAATTTGTCTTATTGATTTTTTTCTAGCTATAAGGCTATTCAGGCGACTTCATTAATTTTTTATCTTCTCTTTGCAGGATGTAGAAGAATTGAGGGATTCTGACGACGACGTAAGTAGTTAAAAAACTTCCTTTATTTATGTATTTATTTCTAGCTTTAGAATTTATTTTTTTAAATTTACTACATAGAGTTTTGTTCTTTTTGTTTACAATTTTATTTTTATTTTATAGTTTATAGGAGAGTTGACTCAAGAGTTTTTAGAAGTGGACGAAGAAAATGTAAGAAGTTATATTTATTTAAACTTTCTTCTTATTATTATTTCTTAATTTAACGCAGTTAATGAATGTTATGATATTTTATTTTAGGTTATTGGCGAAGGTACTCAGTCTTTTGTAGAAGCATCTGAAGTGTTTTATGGCCTTAAATTGCACAATCAAAATGGCTCAGGTTCTGAGGTACTTCATTATTATTATTATTATTATTACTTACTGTATTTAAAAATGCGTTTTTTCATGATTTTATGTTCTCTTATAGAATGTCGCTGGTCCTTCTCATTCTGAATCCTCGCTTGGAGAAAGAGAAGCAGATGACGCTCAATACGTAAGTAAACTATAAGATTTTTTTTTTCTTTTTTGCAAATACAGTGTGGAATTTTACTTTGATCATTTGAGTAATGTGTTATTTTTTATAGATGCAGGATGCTTTGGTAATTGAATTGCTTCGAGGGAGGTGGAACGAAAAGTTCAAGGCGAATCAGTTGACCTTTAGAGCTCGCGTCGACTTGGAAAGGTTGCCAGAGAGCTTAAAAAATACGCCAATGGCTGCAGCAGTGAGTTCCGTTAGGGAACTGTTTAGGTCTCTACTTCGTCGAACAAACGAAGGATTAAGGCCCACGGATCTCATACGGATATATATACAGGCTGACGGCTTGGACAAGCCGATTTCGACTAGGTTGATGTCAGTATCAGAGCTCACTTTGGAAACTGTGATGGCTGCAATTCTAAAAGTTTTGCAGTCAAAGGATCAGATTGCCATTGATTCGGGTTTTTCAGCCGACGTCGTGACTATTCGCCGAGAAGTGGGTGCAGGCCGGATCCGTAAAGTCGTCAATGTAGCGGCGGACAGATTAAACAAGCGCTCTATATTATCCATCCCGACAGACGAACAAGGCCTATGCTGCGCTAAAGCTATTGTGTATGCTTTAGCACATTTGCAGCATGACAAAAAATTGATCAAAGTGTTGCAAGATCGCCGTAGACCAGCTTTGAAAAATCGAGCGTTGGAGCTACATGCTGCAGCCGGCGTGCCCACTGGACCCTGTACTTTCACAGAAGTGAAAGAGTTTGAAGAACATTTGAATATTCAGATCGTAGTAGTTTCTACTGAAAATCTTAACAAGGTAAGTTTACGATTTTAGGAGTATGTTTATTTTTTGTTCAATATTTTATTATCCAATTCATCTATGAATTTTATTACTAAAATGTTGTTAACTTTTTTCCTCGTTTAGGTGGCGTACAAGGGAAGAAACAGGCCACAGAGAATAAATTTGTTACTAAAAAACGGTCATTACGATGTAATAAAGAGTTTGAAGGGATTCTACGCCAGTAATTTTTACTGTGAAGCTTGCGAGAAACCGTACGATCATATAGAGAATCACGTTTGTCCAAACTCTTGTCGCATTTGTCTGAGGGAATCGTGCACTCGAGGCCAGACAAGACGATGCAATAATTGTGATCGCCTGTGCCAGTCAGAGGACTGTTACGAGTTTCACAAGTCGACTGTTGGGAGACAGGAATTCTCCATCTGTGACCGAGTAAGTAACAGATTTTTTTTTATATCGTTAAAATTCATATAGTTTATTTTTTATTAATTTTTCACCCTTGCGTTTTAGATATACCAATGCCGGGAATGCTCCAAGGTAATCCGAAGGAAAGACTGCCCGCGAGGACAACACGTATGTGGGACAGTGAAATGTCCCTCCTGCACAAAATACGTGATTGCAGAAGAGCATAAATGTTTCTTGAGAGTTGTCTCTCCTAAAAAGCCTTCTGATAATCTCATATTTTTTGCTTTCGAGACGGATCAATCCTCTGGTGAGCATGTTGTCAATTTTGCTGTTGCTCAGTACGCTGACGGCGGAGAAAGAATTTTCAAGGGATATGAAGCACTTTCTGAATTCTGCACTTGGCTATTTTCCCCCATGCACAAGGGCTTTACAGCGATAGCGCATAACATGAAGGGGTATGTCAGTTTATGTCGTATTTTATTTTTAACGAAGTTTTGATACTAAATTTTATTTAGATCATAAGAGCAAATACATTACTTTATGTTTTTCTTTTAGGTTCGATGGACAATTCCTTATGGCATGGATGCTTGAACAGGGGACAACACCAGATGTCATACCCAACGGATCCATGCTAATGGCAATCACGCATTCTAACCTTAACATAAGAGTCATTGACTCATTTAATTTTCTTCCCATGGGCTTGGCCAAACTACCTTCGTGTTTTGGTCTTGAAGAGTTGAAGAAAGGCTTCTTCCCCCACCTTTTCAACACCAAAGACAACCAAACATATGTCGGTCCTATCCCTGACAAGTCTTACTACAGCCCTGATACACTAGGTGGCCAAAAGTATCCGGACACTTTCAAAAATTCACATTCTTACATATAGCTCGAGAAATAAGTGATCAATTGTTCTTTAACTTTAGTCCAGTGGTGGCCAACCCGCGGCACGCGTGCCACAGTGTGGCACGGCAGAGTATTAGGAGTGGCACGCGAAGACTTACTGAAAAAATTTAAAAATTTGAGAAATAATGTCGTTCTTAGAAATATTGCAAAACTGAAGTCCTTCCTTTGATAAATCTAACGATTGCATGACATGTGTCACGTGGTGGCATACAATTTCCAAGCTACAATATTGTAAATATTTATCGTTAGCTTCGGACATCCAAAGAAAAAAAGTGACATTACAGGCAATGCTCTGAAACGCATATTTGTACGAAACACGAATGAAATTTTCGGTGTTGTAGACGAAATTTTGGATCTACGCTAAATAGTTTCAGCTACAGACGATGAAATGTTCAAAGAAGTTAACTCTGTGTCTAAAATTAAAATACCACAGTGGATAAAATTCGGTATTGGTTGCAGAACACGGAGTACTTTCAGTTGTTTTTGTTACACTGCTTGAAAATCATTTGGGAAGAAAACTTTATAAGTATCATTATACACTGAAGTGACAAAAGTCATGGGATACCTCTTAATATCGTGTCGGCCCTCCTTTTGCCCGGCGAAGTGCAACAACTCGACGTGGCATGGACTCAACAAGTCGTTGGAAGTCTTCTGCAGGAATATTGAGCCATGCTGTCTCGATAGACGTCCATAATTGTGAAAGCGTTGATGGGGCAGGATTTTGGGCACGAACAGACCTCTCGATGGTGTCCCATAAATGCTCAATGGGATTCATGTCGGGCGATCTAGGTGGCCAAATCATTCGTTGGAATTGTCCAGAATTTTCTTCAAACCAATTGCGAACAGTTGTGGCCCGGTGACATGGCGCATTGTCATCCATAAAAATCCCATCGTTGTTTGGGTATATGAAGTCCATGAATGGCTGCAAGTGATCTCCAAGTAGCTGCACATAAGCATTTCCAGTCAATGTTCGGTCCAGTCGCACTAGAGGACCAAGTCCATGCCATGAAAAAACAGCCCACACCATTACGGAGCCACCACCAGCTTGAACAGTGCCTTGCTGACAGTTTGGGTCCATGGCTTCGTGGGGTCTGCGCCACACTCGAACCCTACCATCGGCTCTTACCAGCTGAAATCGTGACTCATCGGACCAGGCCACGGTTTTCCATTCATCTAGGGACCAACCGATATGCTCACGTGCCCACGAGAGTCGCTGCAAGCGATGTCGTTCTGTCAGTAAAGGCACTCGAGTCGGTCTTCTGCTGGAATAGCCCAAGAAATCCAAATTTCTCCGCACAGTTCTAGCAGACATGTCCATTGTACGTCCCACATTGATTTCTACGGTGATTTGACGCAGTGTTGCTTGTCTGTTAGAATTTACGACTCTTTGCAGACGTCGCCGGTCTCGATCTTTAAGTGCAGGCGGTCGACCACTGCGCTGTCCATGGTGGGATGTTATGCCTGAAATTTCATACTCTCGGCACACTCTTGACACAGTGGATCTGGGAATGTTGAATTCTCTAACGATTTCCGAAATGGCATGACCCATGCGTCTAGCTCCAACTAACATTCCGCGTTCAAAGTCTGTTAATTCACGTCGTGCGGTCATCATCACGTTAAAACCTCTTCACATGAATAACTTGAACAGAAATGAAAGCTCTGTAAAAGCACTGCGCATTTATACCTGTTCTATGCGATGCTACTGCCATCTGAAAATTTGCATATTGCTATCCCATGACTTTTGTCACTTCAGTGTATTACCCATCAGAAGCTCTTTGTGCCAAGGAATCAGATTAGAATAATAAACGCCGATTATACAATGTTTCATGATCTTTTCCTTGACGAAAAGGAAAAGGATGACAAGTTACCCCTTTATTGAAATGTGCGATAGCTATCCAAAGGAAAAATACTCATACAGTGTTTTATAGTATGTGAGAATGTTTTAAAACACGTACCCTGTTTAAAAAAATCCTGAATTTTCAGAAAGTTTTCTACCGATTTCTACAGAAGATTTCCGTTTTAGCTTCAAAACGCATTTTTTCCTTAAAAAAACGGAAATATTTCGTGAATTACCGAGTAGGAGAGACAAAAACTGAATTTCTCCGTTTTTGTGGTTGCTGCATTTAAGGGGAATGAGTACTTTTTACATCAGAATGAAGAAAATCAACTGAATTTAGCTATTTCACCCTTTATTATCCGGCGCCTAAATAATTTAAATTTAAGATTGTGTTGAAAACTATCTTAAACCACTATAAATCATATCTTTTGCAATAAAACTTCTCTTAACTTTGGAGAAACAAGATTAATACATTTCACATCAAAACTGGAATTAAGCTATCCGAAGTTAATGATAAAAATTTACTGATCTTTTCAAATTCTTCGTCTATTTCTCTGCAAGACGTTACCGAAAACCCAAATCGAAATTGTCGACTTGTGTCTTGCAACGTTAGAAATCAAGTATAGGAGCTTACTTCAACTGCAAGTCATCCAAATTATATTGATTTTGCAAATTTTTACGGACATTTTTTCTTTCAAATTAACAGGCTTTAAATGTCTCGTGAGGTTTGGTTCAAAAATATGTTTGTGGACAAAGATTGTTTGTTTTAATGAATGCATAAAATTCAAAATACCGTTGAATGTTGATTGATAGCTCTTAAAACACTTATATTCTTTAGCTTTTGAAGAACTCATCCTAAAATTAATGACTAGGTAAAAAAGTTACAAATTCGTAAACCACATTAAGTACTAACAGTTTAATTTTTGGAATAAAACGTTTTATGTTATTTGTTGCCTAACCCGACTGTCTGAACCTGAACCTATGAAAGTGTTTATTGACGGTAACTCTTAAGTTCGGATTTGTTTTAAGTGTATCATTATTTTAATCTCCGCTACTCAGACGTACGGGAAAAAAAGTACTATTTAAGTTAAAGTCACATAGTCAGCCGCCAACAAGTTTTTTTTTTTTTAATTTTGAAAATTATTTCAGCTTGTAGACAAAATTGAAAATGGCACGCGCACCTTTTCCCCCCAGATAGTGGCACTCTTCCCAAAAAGGTTGGCCACCCCTGCTTTAGTCATACAAAATATAGACTTCACCGAACATTTCCAAGTTGAAATTAAATTACCCTTGCATTTGGGGGACGACAAGAAGGGGGTTGAAAGAAAAACCGCTTTTTGACCATAACTCTTCGAAAATAGCTCGGAATAAGCTATCAATTTCAGTAATTAATTAGCATACTATGTATAATTACTGTACAAATTTTTATGAACGTACCACTCTTACTTCTGAAGATATGAAACATTTTTGAAAAAACGGCAATTTTATTTGAAGGGATTTTGCTCATAACACGCAGAGTTTTTGATCAAACCTTATCACAACTTCAAGAAAGATGACAAAATACAAGAGAAAGAACATACTAAAGCGGTAAATAAAAATATTAAAAATTCGATGAGATATGAACGTTAAAAGGAAATAATTTTTCACGGCGCATGCGCGAACGACAGAAATTTATAACTACAAAAATATTGTAGCCTGATTTATACTGCATCTTATAAAAAAAGTTTCAGTTGAATATCATGAAAAATGAAAAAGATATCAGTGATCTAGTGAGCTGTTTTTCATTCAGTCGCAGACAATACATAAATAGTGAGGGGTTGTCCACAAATAGTGTGGTGACAATCGATCATTTTTTTTTCAATGTTAATTGTATACAGTTTGAAAATTTATATTCGGCATAGAAGTCACATTTCGTCTGTTAGGCCAAAAAGACCTTATACGTACGTTTCCAAACGTATCCGGACACCCTCTGAAACGTTGGTTTTGAAAGACGACGCAATAACCTTTAATTTAAAAATAGCTCTTTGTGGACAGACCCTCACTATTTATGTATTGCCTGCGAATGAATGAAATACAGCTCACTAGATCGCTGATATCTTTTTCATTTTTCATGATATTCAACTGAAACTTTTTTTTA
>JAXGGA010017834.1:0-23366 GCA_038373865.1 Uloborus plumipes | reverse complement strand
TTGCGTACATAATGCCCATGCGCCTTTCCTGACCATGAAACAATTGTCTCAAGATCTTTTCAAAACCTCTCCTTATCATCTAAAGAGTAGACATGGACTACTTTATTGAGTTAGTACGAGCTTTTAGTTTTTTTTTACTTAGTACGAACAAAATCATTGCACACCCTAAGACATGAAAAAGGGTACCTAGGGGCTGAATCTAAATAAATACTATAAAACATGAAACTAACAGTGAAAATTTGCCAATTCTTGACAGATATTTTGAGGATACAACCAACCCGTTTTTTAATGGAAAAGAAAAGAAGCTTATGGATGAAATAACATTCGACTAAAGTAACCAGACAGCAAAAACAAAGGATTGACCCGAAAACAATGAGAACACAGAATCAATGAAAAAAGTGCATAAATAATGAGTTGAAATTTTTGAGGAAGATGGGAACAACTACATTGAAAGATACTTATAACCAAAAATTTTTTGAGATACAACCGTTCTTGCAGAGAAATTATCGTGTGTAAGTAATTCTACATGCATCACTTTTTATTTGTGAAACTATTGCCTATTTTTATTAAAAATAGTACTGATAGAACCACATGCCACCATGTATGATTTTTTTCAGCAACTTCTGTGCTTATCTTCGAAAATTTGATATTATTAGAGGAATGTGTGACAAAGGAAAATAGTTAAGATAACTTACATGTTTCAAAATGAACAAATTGGAAATTTGTTCAACAAATTGTTGTCTACAAAGAAAGAATAATGTATTGTGTAATACAACTTGCGTTGAAACAATATTTCATGTTTTTAGATGTTATTCTATACCTTTAACAAGAAAGAAAATTTTTCTCAAAAAGCCAAGAGACGAAGTAAAAAGCAAAAGGTTTTTGCAACAAAGTATTTTTATTGGATTATTAAAAATATTTTTCATCGAATGAATAAGTAAATAAATTAACAAATATTTAACCTGAAACACAGCAAATGAATAAATAAAAAAAATGTATTAATATATGAGAAAAAATGAGCGAATAAAATAGCGAAGAAAATGGATACAAGGGTGAATGAAAAAGTAAAGGGAAAGAATTGATTCAATAAATGAAGAAATACTTAATCTTAAGTGGTTTAATAAATTAATTAATACGTAAACGAAATGAATTGTTTCACTTTGCCTCATCCAGTTTGACTTCCGTGCACTTGACACATTGCATTGGACATTTAAAATCAAATTATACCTATTATGAACTAAAAATTGACTGCACTGAACTTCAGTAGACCCTAATTAATACTTAAAACAGTAATCACAAGAATTTTATGATTTTACAGTGACAAGAAATATTTTTTATAAAACACAATATTTTACAATATGTGTACCAAATTTAAAAAATGAACTTCTATTATTTTTCCGTTGATATTTGAAGCTATTTATTTTCCGACTGGAACCAACTATATATTGAGGAACTTAGTTAAAGAATTGATAAATAGCTGGTGCTGCAAACTGAAAATATTTTACATTTCACTTTGCCCCGCTCTTTCCCTTTGACTCACGTTCCCCTACGTGCCGTTAAATCGAAAAGTTTTAAAGGGTATTTTGTGCACTATAACCCGTAAAACTAGTATTTCATTGACTGAAATAGTTGAAGTGGGTCATTCCGACGAAAATGGTACAAACCTTCTCCGACTACCACCCATTAAGTGTATTTTTTATTGGCTCTACATTTAATTTTGTGCCATGAAATATCAATTGATAAGGAAAATCCATTTAGAAAGGACACAAAAAATTATCTTTGTCAGAAGAAGGAGAAAATAACGTGTCCCAGCTTCAAATTGCTAGAATTTTAAATGTGATTTAAAATTAAACTAAAATGTAACAACAAAATAAATGACACTGCACTGCACAAAAGATGCTTCTGACACCATTTCTGCAGATTATTAACCAAATGAAAAAAAAATTCCCCAAAAAACACTATTATTTATCTATGTCCCTAGATTTCGAATTTTCCACTCGGTTATATGCTTTTTGGAAATAAAATAAGCAATTGCATTCAATCTTACTATATATTTTTTAAAAATATAGGTAGTATAACTGTCGTGATTAGCTTGCTACATTGAATTATATGTAGTCAACAACCAGGGTGAGCCTAATTCTTTTCTTATGATAGTTAATTTGAACTGTTGGATGTCCACTCTGTTAGAGCCGATTTCATGATGAAAAAAATAGATTTTTTCTTGAAATTGCAGACAGACTTAGTTTTAGGCTGTTTATTCCACTTTATGCTTGTTCTGTGATTCTAACTTTTCTTTGTAATTACACAGATATTTTTAAAGGCTTATTTGTCCACTCTGTTATATGTCCACTCTGTTAAACAAAGTGATCAAAATATTTAAAATCCTTTCATAAATGAGTCATGTACTCGTTGTTTACACTTCATTATACACAAATAAATGGAAACTCAATAAAAAAAATATATGATTAGTTGGTGGAAATTATTTAAATTGATAATCTTAAGTAAAGAGTTTCAAACATGATTTGTACCATTTTCGTCGGAGTGACCCAAATACCGCATTTAGCTCCCTGCTCCACATTAACGTAAAGCAGAAAAATAAAGCAGAAACGTAAAATGGTTTAAATGGTATTCCTATGGAAAGTACCCGGATTTTCGGTTTCTGCCTTCGGTTTCGGTCGCGTTTTCCGCTGATGTGGAGCAGGGCCCTTAGAGCTAAAACGACAAAAGCATAAATTGAAACATACAAAACCGTTTTCATTGTTTGTAGGTGAGTCCAAAAGTAAAAGTAACAAAGTAACAGCATACGTACATGAAACATACGTTGATAACTGTGCAATAATCATATATCGACATTGCTTAGCGAAAAAATCAGACAAATTTGGCTCTTAAATAAGCTGCTTCCCACACCAATTACGAATTACTCTCATAGAACTGAAGTTGAAAATTGTTGATAATTCTACAGTGAATCTATGTAAAATCGTTCTTCCTGCATCAGTTTTAAAGATAATAATAAACAAAAAAATAAATAAATAAAACTATTAAAATGTTTTTGCCACTTAACGGTACTTTGAGCTCGTTCCACACTTTCACTTTTGTGTTTTTATTACAATTTTGATTTCAAACACAAATAAACGAATAAATTTTTAAGTTTGAAAATGCGATTTTCTATACTTGGCAATTTTGAATTGCTCTCTTCTTTTCCTGACATTATCTGATTTGCACTTTTAAATCATTCTTTATACCGTATTAAAATGTCTAAGAGTTCATAAGTCAACAATGTATGAAAGAAATACAACTGCTAGTATTCGAAAACGATGCATGCACACATTTCATTTTTTTAATAAAACGTATAGATTGATAGGCGTGTTAGAAAGTAATAATGACCATGTCAGACTTTTCTATAGGGAAATGGGGCACAATGAAAATGCAATACTCAATTACATATCGCCGCCAAGGCAACAGTATTGAGGAAAGTTCATACAAATTACTCGCCGCCAAGACGGCTCGCATTTAAAGTAGCGACGAAAGTTTTTAACAAACTACTCGCTGATAAGGCGGCTCGCTTTTAAAGTAGGGAGGAAAAGTTTTAGCGAGAACAGTTTCAACTAACTACTCACTGCTAAAGTGGTTCGCTAGAAAACTTTTCTGCATCAAAAAGTCAATCGAATTATTTGCACATGCTTCCTCAGAAACAAAAACGATGTCAAGTAAAACATATTTAACACTTTCCCTAAATGACAAATAAAATTCCTTACCAAAAACAATTATTCCCAAACCGCTTTTTTGCTGTAAAATTAATTGCAAAATTCTAAAAGAAAAGTCAACGTCGTAGAATTACGTGGTTGGTCTTATTGTCTTCCTTACGAAATTTCAAATCGAATGGTATTATGTTTGATTCTCTACACTCAGCAGTTTTTGAGGAGTTCAAGCTTCAGACGGACAGACAGACAGATGCGGACTGATTTTAATAGTATTAATAACTAGCTGCGTGGCCCGCCGTTGCACGGGCTTTAATGTGTAGTGAAGACAGTTTGAGAAAACTACTCGCTGCCAAGGTGGCTCGCCTTTAAAGTAGTGAGGAAAGTTTAAGCAATCTACTCGCCGCCAAGGCGGCTCGCCTTTAAAGTAGGAAGGAAAGTTTCAACAAACTATTCGCCACCAAGACGGCTCGCATTTAAAGTAATGATGAAAGTTTAAACAGTCTACTCGCCTTCACAGTAGCGAGGAAAGTTTCACCAAACTACTCCCCGCTAAAGCGGCTCGCTAGAAAGCTTTCCTGCATCATAAAGTCAATCGAATTATTTGCACATGTTTCCTCAGAAATAGAGACGATGTCAAGTAGCGCATAATTAGCACTCTCCCTAAATAACAAATACAATTCCTTACCAAAAACAATTATTTCCAAACCGCTTTCTTCCTGTAAAATTAATTGCAAAATTCTAAACGAAAACGTTGTTTTAATATTTGGATCGCAGCCAAAAAATGTCCCTTCTAAAAACAGCAATTGCAATTTTATTTAAAAACACATTTTTAAATGGTACCAGAAAAAAAATGTAAGTCATTAATAAGAATAAAAACAATTGTTAGAACTTTGTTGTAACACGTATTCAAAATTACAACGGAAAACATAACACTCTTTAATTTTAAAAAGTTCAATAATTTAATTAACGTTTTAATTTAAAATGGCAACGGAAAGAAATAAGTGTCTTGGAATTTTAAATGGTTCAATAATTTAATTAACGTTTTAATTCAAAATGACAACGGTAAGAAATAAACGTCTTGGAATCTTAAATAGTTCAATAATTTAATTACCGTTTTAATTTAAAATGGCGACGGAAAGAAATAAATGTCTTGGAATTTTAAAAAGTGCAAAACATTTAATTATTATTTTAATTAATATCTCAGCTAATTAACCTCGTAGAATTACGCGGTTGGTCTTATTTTCTTCCTTAGAAAATTTCGAGTCGAATGGTACTATGATTCTATACTCTCAGCGGTTTTTGAGGAGTTCAAGCTTCAGACAGACAGACGCGAACAGATTTTAATGGTATTAACTAGCTGTGTGGCCAGGCGTTGAACGGGCTTTAATGTAGTGAAGGCAGTGTGAGAAAACTACTCGCCACCAAGGCAGCTCGCCTTTGCAGCAGTGAGGAAAATTTAAACAACCTACTCGCCGCCAAGGCGGCTCGCCTTTAAAATAGCGAGGAAAGTTTCGACAAACTACTCCCAGCTAAAGTGGCTCGCTAAAAAGCTTTCCTGCATCAAAAAGTCAATCGAATTATTTGCACATGCTTCCTCAGAAATAAAGACGATGTCTAGTAGTGCATACTTAGCACTCTTCCTAAATAAAAAATAAAATTCCTTACCAAAAACAATTATTTCCAAAACGCTTTCTTCCTGTTAAATTAATTGCAAAATTTTAAACAAAAAAGTTGTTTTAATATTTGGATGGTAGCCAAAAAAAAAAATCCCTGCTAAAAACAGCAGTTTCAATTTTATTTAAAAACACATTTTCAAAATGGTACCAGAGAAAAATATATCAGTCATAAAGGCAGGAATTCAAGTGAAATACGGACGATCGCAACTTACCAATGCAATCGCAAATTCCCAAATTTGGATTCGAGTGAAACGTTACAATCGCTACGAGATGCGATTCTAATGTAATTCGACTTCCAGTAGCGATTGCAATTTTGGTCTGTTGAGATCGCCTCGAAGCGATTGCAATGGTGTTTCATTTGAATTCCGCCCTAATTAGAATAAAAACAATTGTTAGAACTTTGTTGTAACACGTATTCAAAATGACAAAGGAAAGAAAAAACACTCTTTAATTTCAAAAAGTTCAATAATTTAATTAACGTTTTAATTTAAAATGGCAACGGTAAGAAATAAATGTCATGGAATTTTAAATAGTTCAATAATTTGTTTAACGCTTTAATTTAAAATAGCTACGGAAAGAAATAAACGTCTTGGACGTTTAAATAGCTCAATAATTTAATTAACGTTTTAATTCAAAATGGCAACGGTAAGAAATAACAGTCTTGGAATTTTAAATAGTTTAACAATTTAATTAATGCTTTAATTTAAAATGGGTACGGAAAGAAATAAAAGTCTTGGAATTTTAAATAGTTCAATAATTTAATTAACGTTTTAATGCAAAATGGCAACGGTAAGAAATAAAAGTCTTGGAATTTTAAATTGTTCAATAATTTAATTAACGCTTTAATTTAAAATGGCAACGGAAAGAAATAAATGTCTTGGAATTTTAAAAGTGCAAAGAATTTAATTAACGTTTTGATTAATATCTCAGCTAATTAACGTCGTACAATTACGCGGTTGGTCTTATTGTCTTCCTTAGAAAATTTCGAATCGAATGGTGTTATGTTTGGTTCTTTACGCTCAGCGGTTTTTGAGAAGTTCAAGCTTCAGACGGACAGACAGACAGACAGACGCGGACAGATTTTAATAGTAGTAATAATAACCAATGATATTTATTCCTATGACCAGTTACAGAACAACAAAAAAAAAAAATATATAATGCATTGAACTTGAAATGAACATCATTGTTCAGAACGTGGTTGAAAACTTAATTCCATGTGGCCCGTCGTTATGAATTTTGACGCCATACTCTTCGGATTCTCCACTTCAGCTACGCGGAAATTTTTTACGATTGTTGTGAGGAATAGGAAGGTCTCCGTCATGACTAAAGGTTCTCCAGTACAAGCTCGTTTTCCTATGACAGATGTCAGCAACGAATTACTATGTTTGACATTGAAGGTTTTTTTTTTATAACATACACTTCAAAAAAGGAACTGTTGATTTTACAATATAATACTGGCAGTATAATACAGTATAATACTGGAGGTTCCAATTTAAAACTGAAAAATGCACAGTAATAAACTAAAACTAGCAATGTTACAGTTTATTGAAGCAAAATTTAGCTGTATTATACTTTTAAAACAGTCGCATAATACTGGTAGCAGAGGATCCAGGTTAAAACTGTAAAACTCGCGGTAATAAACTAAAATTAGCAATTTTACAGTTTATTACTGTAAAATTATCAAACTTTACAATTTATTACTATAAAATTAGTTATATTACACTGTAAAATCAACATTTATTTTTTACAGGGTATTAGTCTTTTTATACGACTAAAAATAGTGTTTATATTATACAAAACTGCAAAAAAGGACACTTAATCAAAAGTAGAAAAAATTAATTAATTAATTAAATTCAAAAGGTTTACAGTAGACGTATCACGTCGTTCAATACTTACCTTACTGCCCCACCTTCCACTTAAAACTCTAGACTAAGTATTCTAAATTGTAGCCGTTTTCTACAAAATATATAGTAAAGTCACAAAAAATCGTATTCACTTAGGCCCTTCTGGTAACAATTTTTTGAACAGTATACAGTGTAAAAAGTACATAATCTTTTTTGTGTTAGTAACATTAACAAATTAAGAGCTTATCATACCGTAAGAAAACAACAAACAAAATTTCAATAAATGTGTGTATAAATATGTCAATGAGGATAGGAACTGCAACAAAAGATAATACATTTCAGATTCTTTTTAAAATTCATTCTAGCTAACAACTCAAAGAAAGAAATGGGAGAATACATACAGGTATTGAGTTTTTTTTTTTTTGGAAGTCAGAAAATTTATATCTCCCATCACGATTTTTTCTCAGGGAATGATCTGATAAAAGCAAGGAGCAATTGGAAACGTGTTGTTGTAGCGCGGTAATTTTTAACAGTATTCTTAAAGCAAAATTTTTCGATATTTATATTTTCCGAAAAATTGGAAGTATAACTTTTTTTTCATTTCTTAAAGTCACTTACTGAAAATGTAATATTTGGCCCTCCCGAGTATACAAGCATTGGGATCACAAATGCAACTAGGGCTCTTGCCCATTTTATAAAAATAATAATAATGCAGGCCTAATGTTATTTTAACGTCTTCTTGTGATTGTTTTCCGTGATTGCAAATTACGTATGAAAATAAAATTTTAAATTATATTGTTAAAGCAATGATTCAAAGAAAATTTCAACTTTCTTACCAACACCAAACATAACAGGTAATTCCTGTCTTTGCTCCCCTGGTTTCGTCATAAAACGTCGAGGATCAAATTTCGAAGGATTTGGAAACGTTTCTGGATCTTGATTTATAGACCAGAAGTTCTGGAGCGTTATGGAACCTTTCGGAATTCTGTGTCCTCTCAACGTGGTTTCTTCTGCAAAAGGAAAAAAATTGAGATTTGTATATTTTCTATTGTTCACTCTTTACATCCAACTTTGCGTTCTTATCTATATTTTCTGTGTTCCCGAGATCGGCCGATGATAGGAATTGAACTGCCACTTTAAAGTTGCATATATTAGCTACTTAATATCTCCGTTAATAGAAGCTTGAATGCATTCATCATAATATCCTTTAATTTAAAGAAAATAAAATAGAAATGCTCACTATATTTTTACTATTTTCTTAAGAGCATATAAAGAATAATTTTCGGACATTTTGAAGTTAAAACAGTAAAAAATAATTTTTTGGGCTAAAAAAAAAAAAAAATACTTGGGGTAAATCAGATTGTGTTTCAAATTAGGTTAGGCTTTGCATATATCATACAGATAATTACATTTTTTTGCTTTTAAAAATCACTTTTTGTTATCATTTATATGCGCACTAGTTTAAAATAGGCAATATATTGGCCACTCTTTCGATATATAAATAATTGTAAACACACTTTTATATTGCAAAATAATTAAATCGAAAAAGTCAAAATTGGAATGATAAGACATCCGACAAAAACCTGAGCTCTTTTCATCCATACGCTTTATTGGCATTGAAAAAAGCGTTCTTTGCAGCGACGAAATACTTGTATGTAGTCATCGGCTAGTTTTGCGTAACAAAACGTTGTTATTTTTAATTTCACTTTTCTGCACAAAAGTATTAATTTATTTCCAACAGTATTTATCTATGAGTTTAAAACACGAGACAAAAACATGCCAGTACAGTATAGTACCACACAGTTTTAAAACTTACTGGTACATTCTAAGCTTGGAAACACGGTGAGGAAAGTGGATGTTCTTATGACTTCGTAGAGGAAGGCGTTGGTGTACGGCATTCGGCCTCGGTCCTCCTTTGTTGGCATGCGCTCAAGTCCAATGACCTCTTTAATCTCTTCATAAATTTTATCTTGCTCTTCGGGATGCTGGACAAGAGCGTATAAAAAGCAGCCCATGAAGAAGGCAACTGATATTATGCCATCGCCGACAAACTGTGACAGCGATTCCACCAGCATTTGCTCTAAAATATTAACTCCACTTCATCATTTTGAATTGAGCAACATTTTAATCCATTTTAATTTACATTTTTATGCATATTACTGAAATAAAATAAAAATCAGAATTTGGCATTTGACTTCTGAATGTAGTTTTCAGTTTATAATGCATGCACAAGGGCGGCCGACAACGGGGTGCTGAGGAGCTCTAGCACCCCCTTAAATATTTGTGGGGGCACATGCACCAGCAGTAAGCATAAGAAAAGAGGAAATGGAAAAATAATCAATTTTCCAAATTATTGTGACCTCCAGAGATCTTCAACAAGAGTAAGCTGCTTGCTTTTTTTTTTCCACCGAGAGCTTTTGTTCTTTTTCGATTTTTAGGCATTCAGAGCCAGGCCCGTCATTTCAAGTTTTTCGAGGGGGGGGAGCAAAGGGTGCAAATATCGCCCCCCAATCCAAAAACAACAAAAACCATGCCCACTTATATGGAAATATGCTCAAAGTCATGGGGAGCTCCACCCTTGACTTGGAGATAGGTTGACCCCCGTAAGTGGTTGCACCCCCCCCCCAAATGATGGGCCTGATTGAGACCAAAATTGCTAAAAGTTTATATCTCTTCCCTTATTCATGATTTTTTTATGGTATATTTTGTATCTGATGTATTTTTTCTGAACATGCAAAATTGTCCGACAGTCACTTCATTTGATATTTATTTTAACAAAACACTAGTTTTATCAAAAATAATTCTCAAAAAATGTTAGCTCTCAGAAATTGTATTATTTCTTATCTGAAAAAATTTATGAATTATTTTACCGGTGTAACTCCAGGACCGTTATTTCGAATTTTTCCAAGGGGGAATGGCAAAGGACTGTAACACACAAACATGCACAATGTAAATTTGCCAAAAAATGGCAAAAACCACGTCTAATTACATGTAAATACATTGATTTCCCAAAGTCAGGAGTTGGGTGTCCCCCCCCCCCTCGAACCCTGAAATGACGGGCCTGTGTAATTCATTGTTCTTTCACAATCAAAATCATTTTAGACGAGACTAACAATTAAGCATTTTTTTTTTTTTTTGTCTGCCGAATTTGCACACATGAGGAAGTGGAAAGAAATATAACCAAAATGAAAAAAGATCTTGAATATGCCCTATTGAGGCAGCATGTATTCTGTAAATTAAAAAGAGCAAATAAGAACTCAATCGTGATTCGGTCATTCAGTTAAGTTTTTTACGTACTTATTATCATGATTTTGCGCAGTATCAATTGGGTAAATTATTTAATTTGGTATTTTAACTTTTAACTATTCAATTTCCAAGCAGTCTAAAGATCTTATTTGAATTTAACAAGATAACTTAATAATAAAGAGGCAGTATTCCAAACAGCTCTTCCAAAAGGTTCAAGAACTTTTTGAAGACTTCAGCTAAAGACATTGCTTTTTTCAGCCCCCAGGATCAATGTAAGAATCTATATATTGACATTTAAGGTATCGTTACAAACTTTTTCGACAACAGATTTTTCCACATTGGCTATTTTTTACTGCAAAGAAATTAAAAATATCTTATCTCTAAAAGTGCGCATTGCACTTACTACATATCTGAGTTCTTTGCTAAATACTGACCAAAAAATGTCTTTGTGTGCATTAATATTTAAAAATAATTTAATTTTTAACGCAAAGCATAATACTACCTGTAAAATATTTTGCAGTTGGATCATTTTTCTGCCTTCTCACGTTTCGCTCTTTAAAGAAGCTTTCAATCAGATTCGTTGGATTTTCCCCGTTAGATTTTGATTCCATTCTCCGACAAATTGTTCGAAGTAACTTACACATTGCTCTATGCTGCTCAATAGCAATACGATATGCTGGCAAAAGCCGGAATATTAACCTATAAAAAAAGCAATAAAAACCAAAACTTAAAGATACATAACCATTATATATTTTTAAAAATAATTGAAAAGAATAATCGCTTATCAAACATTTTGAGAAAAACTTGTAGATCAGAGGATATATGTAACTGTTATTCACCAACATCAACTGTTAAGTGTCCTTAAAACAGGCGGGAAAACATTGGAATAAAAAAATAAAAAAATGTTAATCTTTACTTTTTTCTGTAATTGTAAATAACGTTTATTTTTTACATTTGTGTGTGTTACTGCCTTCATTTTGAGTAAATGCAGCAGAATCCCTACGCAAAAAAAATTCAAGAAAAAGTTCAGCGATTTAATTTTAGACTTAAACTGTCACAGACAGTCTTCAACACAAAATAAAAGAAATATAACGCACCAAAGCAACTAGTTGAATCAACGAGCAAATTCATTCACATTTCATTAATACACTGTAAAATTTTTGTATATACCAATAATTACTTGAATTATTTACTTTTAAAAATACTAAACGTATGCTTTATCGCAAAAACCTTTGAAAACCTTTGAAAAATCGTTTGAACCTATTGATAGAAAAACAATTCTTCAAAATTAGATTTGAAGATACAATCTGATGGCACGAAGATGTAGTAGTTTTAGAAATTGAAAATAAAAGTATAAATAAATAAAATATTGATTTTAATTACAGATAGTGACTTACTTCCCAAAGGGTCCGATGAACATGACTTTATTTCCCGTCATTCCAGAAAAGGCGATAGCATACGTTTCATTGAGGATCCGTAGTTCTTCGCCGGTAACACCATCCTCACCAAAAATCATCTTTTTAATAACTCCGCCACAATTTTCAACCAGCAGATCCATGACGTTGAAGGACTGCCCTTTTGTTTGGCGGATAGTTTCGACTGTTTTAACTAGAGATTCGTTTATGGGGCCATCCCGGCATCTTTCAATGACGACATTCCATACTCTTTTAGGTTCATTAGAAACAACTTTCGAAGGATTTTCCAAGGCTCGCCATTTGCCATAGCTACTCCTGTACAGTGAGAGGAAAAAAGGAGTGAAGCAAAAAAAGAAAAAACCGTTTTTTTTAATTTGACAAATTATGGAACAACATATCTTGCAGCTATTGCAAAAATTATGGTCACAAGAGTGATCATTACTATAGCGAACTGACCATATCGCAAAAGCCGCTATTACAAAGGGACCGCATAGCTATATTAAACTCGTAAGAGTTACAAAAACACAGATGATAAAGGTTTTACATAGTTCCGTGATAAGCAAAGGAGGCCCCAAAAATGCATTGCAACTGCCCCGACTTGTAAATATTCCACACATCATTACTGTTCATGAAGAAAGGGTAAGAGATTAAAGGTATTCAATTTTCAATAAATACAACCCTTTTAAGAAAAAAATTAAGAGATTTGTCAAAATAAAAAAGTATTTACTAGATAAATAAATTAAACCATTAAATTAAAATATTCCATAAAATTTTAAACAAACAATAAATCAAGTCGTTAAAAATATTAAAATTTAGCATTAAATGGAATAAGCCCGGCATGAAGAGTAAACATAGGCTCTGTAAGCAATATATTGTGGTCCTTGTCTGGGTATTATAGAACAAATCACCAGAGACAGCAAAGCGGCAGCGTTCACCTATGTGGTCCTTGTCTGAGTATTATAGAACAAATCACCAGCGCCAGCGAAGTGCCAGGGTTCACCTATTATACACTGCTACTTAAATGTTACTCAAAACTAAAGCTTCTAAAAATGGAAATTTTCTTGATTCTTCACATAAAAATTATTAAAAATGTCATACCATTTCCAAGTAAATCAGTTAATACGCTAAATCGAGTGAATCTCTCTTCGAAACAATCAGATCTTTGCACGTGGGCTTCGCGCAATGCCTTTGCTGATCCAAGGTGAATCATGAGGTTGCCCATGTAAGTGAAACTGAAGATGTCTCCATATTTGCGTGTATATTCCTGAAGCTGTAGGTGACAGTGATCATGCGTCAGCTCGGGGAACAGTCCAAAGTAGGGGAGACCTCTTGGCCCTGGTAGCACATTGCTGTTTTTTCGAATGAAGTACAGAAGCGTCAACAGGATAGCTGCTCCAGCAGCAACCAAAGAATATGGCGGGAGATCAGCAATGCTTTGGAACATTTTGAAATTTCACTGAAGCTATTATCTGTAAAGAGTAAGGAATAGGGTTTCAGTTCTGAGCAATAAGATGCATGAGCGACCTGAATGAGAGGGCAAGGTTGCGCTAAAGCCCCCTCCCTTCAACATAGGAATTAATACTTCTTTGCTTTCAGTACTATTTTTTCAGAAGAATTATAAAAATAGTTATTCTTCAGCGATTAATGAATGAGTTATTAAAAATGTCAAATTTTAATACCTCTCATCTACACTGAAATTGTTGTCTATGAGAAAAATATCCTGTTAAACTACGGAGAAAGTGTCCCGCCCCCTCCCACATCCACCACGATTAAAATTTTGCATATGGGCGCCTTTTTATGAATACATATACGTAGTAGGACCTAGAAGTTGTCAGACTATTGCCATCAATTAAATTTAAAAACCTTTAGATATTGAAAAATTTTAGGAAATGCATTCCAATACCTATCACCTCAATATTTGGATAGTTTGTCCCATGTCATTTCATTTAATTTGGCACTTCTAAGCTAGTGAATCTCTTTGGCGACGTCAGGTATCTTAAGCCTTGGTTTCCTGGGAGTGAAATCGTCTATCTCTGGCGAGACGACGGTCGCCGCCTTCTTCTGCGCATGCGCCTGAGTCGCAGATTGACGTCGCTTCACGCCACGCTCCAATCAAACTGGTTCTGATTCCAGCGTGCAGTCGCGCCCGGTGTCAGCGACGTTCTAGGAAACCAAGGCTTTAAAATTTTAAAGACCAACGCTTTAACATTACATTTTTCGGCGTTTTGGTTAAAACACCTTCAGAAACTTCTAAAAACATCAAGACCATGTACCTGATTCCACAATCATGTAAGTAAAGGTATGCGAATGGTAGCGACATTTTAAAAACGAACAAGATTCGTTCTCTGAAGAGAAGCACTCTGGCCTATCTACAACTTCACAGAATAAGGAAGATATTAAGTTAATATCTCAAGGGCAACCTCAACTTTTACAAATTGTTTCTAATACTTGGTAACGTCATTTAGCCCACCCACTTAACGATGACTATAAAAATGTTAGTTGCATCCTATTTTGATGAAGAACTTGACGATGCTTCGTATGTCCTCACATTAATTCGCATCTGTTGACTAGTAGTCTCTTCTTTAGAAAAGGATTCTTGTTCGACCTAACACTAACAGAAGTTTCATTCCCTCCTTTTCCCCCTCTTTTTTTTAAACATTGGGCTATGAAAATAATATTTTTAATTTCCCCCCGTGCCTGTGTGTCTCTACACGCCTCCGTGTTAAAACATGGACAACTTTAGCAAATCTTTTATTTTGAACGAAATTAAATTAAATTTGGAAGAAGTAAAAATTTTGCTCAAATTTAAATATAGCAAAAATTTTGAGCTGAAAAAGAGGCTGACTGCGGATATCTTGACTGGGCTGACAACTGCCACCTTTTCACAGGCGTTAGGGCGACCAGGTGTGAGCCCGGGCTCCCCTGGAGCCAACCATATCGACGGCTTAGTGCGGACGTCTGATCGACATAAAGCTAGAGATGGGCAAAAGATCCCGGAGCTGTGATTTTGAACCTGTTCCACAGCCGGAGTCGGAACTGGCAGTTCCGGAAGTGGATCGGAACTGATAGCTCCGAGAGGCGGCAGCGCCATCTGTTATCGTACGAGAGCTTTTTAGAAGGGCAACTACCAAATTCCGATCACTTCCGGAGCGGTTCCTCGAACCTGTTCCGAGGTGAACTGCTCCGCTACCACCAATCAACGTTGAGTATTTCATCATGACGCAATCTGTTCCGAGTGTCTGATCCCGGAGCTGTTCTTTGCACCTGTTTACGTAATCAGTTCCGATTCAACCAATCAGCAGACAGGATTTGATAGTGGAGCAGATCCAGCGGTTCGGAGTTGTTCCTCGCACCTGTTTACGTAATCAGTTCCGATTTAAGCTATCAGCAGCGAGTATTTAATAGTAGAACAGTTCCAGTAGGTCGGACCTGTTCTTCGGAACAGGTTCAGTGCTTAGATTTTAATGGCGATATTGCTCTGTTTCGCGTTATTCAGGCCCGTTATTTGGGGATGGTTTTAGTTATCTTTTGATAAAATAGAAACGGCCTGACTGGCGGATTAGAGGGGGGTAGGGGAAAGGCATGCAATTCCCAAAAGGACGATGATGATGACCATATACCATTATTTTTTTTATTCATTTCTCCACAACAAAAATAATTTCTTTTAAATTATTTTTTGGGGAAAAAAAACCACATTAATGTACAACATTGAATAAAATCACTTTGGTTTGTAATGTAATAGAAGTAATATTGCAATCGGCGGTCAGTCCGAAAGAATACGTAAAACTCATAAATTTCGAGATCAATTTCATTTTTAGAGGGGTCATTAGGTCCGTATTTTGGAGGTCGGTGCAGGGGTATTGCCATCCCCCCCTTCCTGTTTCTTGGTACAATTCTGAGTTTGCATACTTTTTAGCCAGGGCCTAATTACTGAATAGGCCAACTGGGCCATGGCCTAGGGCCCCCTACAATTAGGGGCCCCCAAATGACTAAAATTGCTGTAATCAATGCCTAAAATTGTAAAGCCTCAGTACAGGGGGCCCCAAAAAAGTATATTTGGCCTAGGGCCCCATGATATCTTAATCGGGCCATGTTTATAGCAATTTAATGGATGCAGTTGAAGGATATGACCATATATGCAGTTCAGAAACTAAAGTTACTAGTTTTAAAACATTTTATACCATGAAAAATTATATTGTATTCGTCATGGTGTGTTTGTGGGGGATGATGCTTTTCTAATATGTTTTACATGTTTGTTTGAATAAAGCAATATTTCCCCGCATGTTTAGTGTTTCTTTTTTGCATTCGCTAATAACATATCAATTATGTCTGTAATTGCGGATTCATAATTGTTGCTCTGCATATGCTTGAATATCAAATTTTTCTTATTGTAAAATTGGTATCCACTGCTATTAATCTGTGTGCGATGCAGCTTTGCAATCAGAATAAATTAATGTCTGTGAGAAAAATTAAATACTAGTAATAAAATTCTGCTATACATACACCGCAATTAAATGCAATGCGTGTCAACCGAATATCATCAGAAATTGAGAAAAAAAATTTAAATTCGATCTCACATCGGGAAAAAAGACCGATTTTTTTTTTTTTTTTGGAAGAAAAATATTTTTTAAAGACGCACTGATATGTAATTATATGAACTTGTGAAAAAGCTTTTTTTTTTTTTTTTTTTCGTTGTGTTCCCCCCCCCCTTTTTTTTAGGGGGGGGGAGTCCGGAGCGGAGCAGGTTTTGAACCTGTTCCGCCAAGTGGAACTGGAACTGGTTGCACCTGTTCCGGCTGCGGAACTACTTTTCCCATCTCTACATAAAGCAACCGATCTCTGGTCCGACCGCCCGCCCTCCAACGGAATTTATTACAAAGAATTTATTCAATGTAAAATAACATCTGGCGCCATCTATAGTTGAATGATGCATCAATATGGTGAGAACGATTTAAAAACCTTAAAAGAAGGTAAAAAAACAACAACCCATAACACATAATTCAATTAATCCATTAATTAAAAATTCTGTAACCAAGAAACGTCTGAAGGAAAATTATTTCTCTATTAACAGCCTTTACCCATTTCAAACGGCTCCGTATATAAAAAAATAACATTATACAAAACGGTCCAAGATAGAGCTTGGAGTCGGGTAGACACTCTCATATAAATCATGAAAAAAAAAAGCAAATTACTATTCTCTTTGTACAATATTCCAGGGATACTTAATTGTGTCGTGACATTGGTTTCTAGTATCGCTAGGTTTTTTATATGATGACGTATAAAGAATTCGTTCTTTAACTCTTTTTACACAGAAACATTTGGCGCCATCTATATTTGCATGCTGCATCAATTTGTCTTGTACGACAAAGGAAAAAAAAAAACTGCAATATGTTTTTGATTCATAAACAATTTCCTTATCGCAAAATAGTTAATACAGTCGACGCTCGATATAACGACCGTCTCCGTCCTACAGAAAACGGTCTTTATAACGAGTGGTCGCTATAAGAGGTAGAACATAGAGTATATTGGGATACAGTTGGGGGTTTTCTCACCGATCGTTGTATTAGGAGGGTCTTTATAACGTGTGGTCGTTATAATGAGCGTCGACTGTATCAGCTTTTTCTCTTTATGTTGTTGAGAATATTATTATATTTTAGGCGTTTCTGGGTTTTCAAAAATAAAAATAATTTAAATAGTCTAATTTTTTACTTAAGCGAGAAGAGACGAACATATACAGGGGCTTTCCGATCGGAGATCATGGGAGGCAGGGCCCCCCCCCCCCCCCAAGCTCAATGGCGCAACCTCCCCCCCCCCGCCCAATTTTTTTTTTTTTTTTCACATCCCTCTTTTGCTTTTTATTTTTATTTTTACCCCTCTTTTATTTTATTATTTTTTTTAATATTATTATTTTTTTTAATGTTATTTCTTTTTTTCAACATTTATTTTTTTTAATTATAACTATTACTTTTTTATATATTATTAATTTTTTAAAAGATCGAGTTATGCGCAGAATAGAATCTGTTTTTTTCCCTTCCAAACATTCCAAGCACACACACAAGCGCACAAAAATAAATAAATAAATAAAAGAAATAATATAATTTAAAATTAAATTAATGAATAATTTTCATTGAAAAAACAACAGAAAGTAATTAAAAGTAAAAAAATTTGATTTTTTTATGATTTAAATAAATAAATAAAATAGTTTTAAAAAATACCTCCCAAAAATTTTGATGGCGCAACTTGCGCCATGTCCCCCCCCCCCCCCGCCTGTGGGCACCCCTGATGGGAGGTAGCCGTGAGGTAGAAAGGAAAGTTTCCAATTAGCCAAATTTTAATTAAAGGTTTGGAATACTTTTCAACGTTGCATTCTTTTTTTTTTTTTTATCTTTTTTAATGATGCATAATTTTCACTAGATGTAGGTATGTATGCTTGTATGCTGTTTTTTCTTTCTTTCTTTTTTTATTATTTTGCTACACTCGGTAAAATTTGGAGTTTTAGTTCGAATAGATAATAAACTCCACCTAAAAATGTAGGTTCCGAGTGCCTGTGCACATATAAGAGCAATATCAAAATCCTTTTCTTTCTTTTTAGCACAATGTTTGAAGAAGAGAAAAACCCATGCGGACAAAACGATTGTTTCACAATTAAGCCATTAACCTTAAGCATGAAATGCATTCACACAGCTTACTGGTGATTTAAATCAAAAATTACAACTTTGTAATCAAGCAAATTATTTTTTGATAAAAAGGAATACAAACATATGTTTGTGACACTACTTGAAGGAGAGTCTTAAATTAGAATCGAACTAAAAAAAGTTTTGCTTTTGTTGAATACATCATTGTGAAATAAAGAATGTGATAACTGATAAAAGCAAATAAAAAAAAAGCTATTTATGCTAATGAGTTACAAAAATGTTGCCTTATTATTGAGAAGCAGAAAATTATACAGTAAATAATATGATGTATCCAAAAATAAAAAGAAATAAATAAATTAATACTAATACAAAAACATTGATGATATTAATCAAGAGCGTTGATTAGGTAGATAATGCATAAATGTCACTGTACTAAAAATAGATATGGCTACATGAAATTACCCTTTTCATCATTTTGGTTACTGATAATTTTTCCATCATTAATTAATTAGGACACTTTATATGAAATGGGTAAAAAATTTAGTAATTAAAAGCTAGATTGTCAAAGCTCATCTTTGACGAAAGGCTTTTACTTAAGATATTGAAAACCTGAACAGCAACTCAAATAAAAAAGTAGTAAATTGGTGTCAAATATAGTCCCTGCCTTTAAAATGCCTTTTAAATAAAAGCTGGCGTAAGTGACTGAAATTTATTTTTGTGCAAGCAAAAATCTGCCTATTATTCTTGGCAGTTCGCAGTACCTAGCTTGTACGTAAACACACTGCAAAAAATCAGCTATTGTTTCTACAGTCTTCTACTGGCAGCCGAGATTCCAATTTAAAACTGTGAAATGCACAGTAATAAACTGTAAAACTAGCAATTTTGCAGTTTCTTACTCTGTAAAGTTAGAAATTTTACAGTTTATTGCCATCAAATTTAGCTGTGTTATACTGTAAAAACAACAGTATAATACTGGCAGCAGAGATTCCAGTTTAAAACTGTAAAATGCACGGTAATAAACTGTAAACTTAGCAATTTTGCAGTTTATTACTGTAAAACCAGCAATTTTACTGCTTGGTACTCTAAAAGTAGAATTGTATCAGCAATTTTTGCAGTTTATTACTATAAAATTAGATGTATTATACTGTAAAAACAACATTCATTTTTTACAGTGCAAGAGCATTTTTTTTTTCATTTCTTATACATGTGCTTTCGTTTTAAATATTAAAAAAAAAAGTTATTCGTCTATTAATTTCAGCTGTTTTTCAACTTTTAGTAGGATGCCTCAAGCCAGTGGACCCACTGGCATGTGGTTGCGGACACTAGGGTGCGACGTATACACACTTTGGGAAACTGTCTTGGATCATTACTGGTCTACCACACGATTAAATACTGTATAAAAAGTTTTTTAAGTCAAGCCTAAATATAAACATTCATATGTTAATCTCTTCCTGCTGCTGAGTTTTTAAAAAAATGTAAGAATTATAATTTCTAAATCCTACCTGGAAGAGGTCAGCTTTTGTTGTTTCATTGCACAAGTCTTGTAGTGGCTGAAAAGCGCACGCATGTGATTACCGCCTATCGAACGGATTGGGATATTTAGACATTCCAAGGTCTTCGACGATAAGATTCGTATGTAAAATGTTGTCCTTGACTTCACGCCTACGTTTTTTTTCCTTCTTATGTGACGTCGCTAAAAATAATCTCGCGAAGCGCACGTGCTGGAAAGCAAGTGTTTATTATTATTTTTATTATTATTATTTATTTATTATTATTTCATGGGGGATTGGGTTCGCCCCCCCCCCCCTTAGCAACCAATATAGTTCAAACTGAACTTTTGGGAACTTCTACTTAGAAAACTCTGCTCCAAAACTCTTATTTGAATCACTACTCTCAATGAACTTCGTTATATATCAGTGAAAAAAAATAAATAAATGAAAAAGAAATAACAAAAATAAACTTACTTTGAGAATAATCTCTTGAAAAACATTTTTTCCTTTCCGTTCGATTTTCAATGATAACTAACAAACATTTTTCGATCAACCTTTTCTGTAACATAACTCATCACCTACTGTATGTATTTCCTGTGCGCAGAGAGCGTTGAAGGTCAAGTCGAACATAAAAACTTATAATTAACCAACTCAACATTTTTTCTGCAAGAGTGATGATCAGATTTTTCTTTCTTTCCTTCTTCGGTCGTATGTGAAATGTAGCTGTCAGATTCATCGTCCTCCTTTTTAAAATCTACGGACTGATTACCGGTATAATATCTGAATATTTCTCTTGAAATGTATTCCATTTTCATTTAATGTTAAGGTATCTGAATAATAACACCGTTTTCACCTAAATTCAGTCACAATGGAATGAGCTGCCATTTATTCTAACCAAATCTTCATCTTGATTGTTTGCGTGTTCATTGTTGTTATGTATCAGTCAAGGACATGTTGATCGACTCGAAGTTTTATAAGTAACCAGAATTATTGCTACACTGAACATCAACTTATGTTGGGATGATTGTGGAAATTAAAAAGCACAGATAGTTGAACATTTGATGCAAATGGGGTTTGCAAATAATTCGTTTAATTTGGAGCTCCTTTACTTGTCAATAGTTTGCAAAGTGTAAGGTACTTAAATTACAAACCAATAACATACATTACGTTTAGAATGTGCAACGTTGATCAACCTTGTATCGTTGACCATTCTCTCGAAACACTTTTGTAGTGACATGTACACCTTTGTAGTGACATCACACTGCCAGCTATGCCATACTATTCAGAGACTGCAGTTTTGTTCCTGTCAGAAATCATCAGTCTGGAATTTGCAGTGATAGAACCGAAGGCAGAAAACATGTTCCATTTGGCTGCTTTAAATTTGCAGATCTTAGTTTTATGTATAATCCTTCCTCCATTTTTGCCAAAATTTTCTCAAAATATTATCAAATTGATTATTTGTTTCAATTAACACTTTACTTGAGTTACCGCTGATGTCAAAACTTCTTAAGTTCACAGTTTGCAAGAAAATAAGACCTTTTTCAAAATAAAATATGCAGTTGCTGATGGAAGTAATTCGTCAGCTTTTGAATGCTACTTGCATTCAAAAGCTGACTAAGCACTACTAAAGCTAATGGCAGATTCTCTTGGACAGTTCGTATTTTTTTATTTGACAAGGATTTTTTCCTCAGCAGACTTTTGGAACAGTATTCATTGAACGCTCCATTTTCTCTCAACCAGGCTCTTTTACGGATACTTTTCTTACTAATAAAACAAGTTGAAGATTTTTTTTTTTTTACTTTTTAGTCATAACATATTTTATTTTTTAGTATTTTTCCTGAAATTCTAATCCAGCGTTTTAAATGTTCTTTGAATATCGAAGTAGGTTACAGAACAGTCTTGCTCAAAAAAAAAAAAAAAACTTTGTAGAGTGAGTAAAAGTACTACTACTGGAGACAAATAGAGAGATGAGAACAGTACAGCATTTTCGAAAATTATATTAAAATTATCAGGCTTCTGTGATATTATTACAATAATTTTTATTTATTGAGGTCGTGCCTGACATTTTTGTAAAATATTTTTGAGCTAAACAATACGTAAAAAAACAACATAAAATAAAAAACCAAACTAAACACTAAAAGGTTAATATCCTTTTTATGTCTTAGTTTTTATGTCTAAGAATGAAAAATGATGCATGAAATAAATGAACTAAGAACTAACTTTTTCTTTCCAAAAATAAAAGCACAGTTGACGTTTGAAAAAAGAATATTAACAAAAGTCAACTTAAAAAGTTAAAAGAAAGTTTAAAAAATAAATAAATAAATAAATAAATAATAATAGTGATAAAACCGAAACCCACTGATTGAAGTTTTACTTTTACTTGTGCTGCCATCTATAATTGACGATGTAAACTGATTGTAAACTCCAAAAACTTGAATGCACGTTTTTGAAATTGAACTTTTGCTGTATATTTAGGTTGCAGGTCAATCATTTAGGAAGGTCAGGGTGGAGAGAGTCAATTTCCTCCTGGGTTTTGGAAACCAATACATTCCCATGTAGGTGGTTTTAAATTATTAAATTTACACATTGAGTACACAACTTTACCTCCCGTCCCCTCACCCCCACCGGAAAAATTTGAAATGACGGAATTGTCAGATTCTCAGATTGGATCCAATAATCAGAAGAAATTCTGCGCAACATATTTGTTGCACCTTAATAAAAAAAAAGAGCTAAAAATGATTTTAGATGAAAATGTTTGCGAAATAGAGTTATGTCGTTGCCCATAACATTTACGAAACCAAACAAATAATACAGTGAAACCCATTGCAACGAATTCCAATACAATGAAATGCCCATTTCGACGAAATAAATCTTCAATCTCGATTTTTTTTTTAAATTACATTGTTCGCATTCCATTACCACGAAATTCCAGTTATAACGAACAAAATTTGAGATCCCTTGAAGTTCGTTGTAATGGCATTTTAAGCTAGTAAATGTTTTTAAATATACACATGTGCAAAATACTGCGTTCAAAATATCGAGTTTTTAAAAACGGTGGCAATGTCAATCGTCTACTGTTCGATCTTCTACTATATGAATATTTATATTTCAGTTGAGTGGTGCATTGCTGTTTGCTCGATGGAAACGATGTCTCAAAGCAAATATCAACATGGTAGCAGAAAAAATTAGATCCGACATCAATCAATAGTTAATTTATAATTAGCTACCCTTAAATATTTTGTCGATACAATATACAACCTTTTTCCAAAATCGGGAAAAGTAAAGTGGAGGAAGTTCAGACTTCTTTCACGATATTTTTGGGTTTTCAGAACCGTCCTAAAAGTTGTTGAACCATTCAC
>JAXGGA010017833.1:0-23368 GCA_038373865.1 Uloborus plumipes | reverse complement strand
TAAAAGTTTTCAATTCAAAAAGTTTTGCTGAAAATTGAACTGGCAAAAAAAAAAAAAAAAAAAAAAAAAAAAAACATTAACTGCTGCGTTGAAGTTTTAAGACCAAGTATAAATCCCAAAACTAAAATGCAGATTTGATTCAACTAAGCTTCACTGTAAGAAGTTCTTGACGCAGAATGTGTTCAAAAATATTTGATTGATTTAACTATTTTTAGGGTATTTTGGTAAACATTTGTAGCATTAATGTTTTAACATAAAAGGTTTAAAACCTTTTTATGTTAAAAGCTCACTTCAAAAAAAAAAAAAGTGTGTGTGTGTGTTTGAGAGCAGTGAAGAATTTTTTTTATCTGACTTTGACAATAGGCTGGTGTAAAGATTTCTATGGCATTAGTGATTGGTCAAGCCAGTCACATGACTTACAGTTAAATAATCCCGCTCAGTTACATGACTTACTTTAATTTTTTTAAGTATCTAATGCACAAAATATCGCACAACCTTGTTTTCCGAGTTAAAATTTATCGAACATGTAGTCCTCTTTAATTCACACAAAAATTGAAATTCTGTCGAGGACTTCAAAGGTTTAAAAAGAAATACTTGTAGCTCTAACTTCAACACAAAAAAGCAATTTTTGTAATACGCCACTGTAGAAAAGGTAAACGTTCATCTATAAACATTTTTTCGCCATAAAAACCCGTCCAAGAATACATGATCATTCAAATAAATTGCAAAATTTCGATCAACAACTCATCCAAATTTAAGAAATTTGTTCATGTATAGCATAGTATTTGAATCCAAACTGATTGATTATCGTTTCTTTATTTTTCCAAAAATACGGTTCACGTGTGCAAACAGGTTGCGACATAGTAACGTAATAAACTGCTGCAAAAATATACAAGTATGCCAATTCAAGAGTTGGTAAAGGTGTTCAACATGAGAATGAAAAATAAAATATGTAAAAATAAACCGAAGTTCTTGCTAAGCTATACATTTTAGAAACTCGGAGTAAGCACCTGACAGCAATCTCTGGTCGCGATAGCTTTGATTTATCAAAAAACTAATTCAAGTTATTATACACATATAAATACTATGAAAAATGGAGAAAATTCCGTAGATTCATAACATATCCAGCATCAAGAAATGGGGAAAAACAGGAACAATAAAAATCAAAAAACAATTTCTTGTTAACGTTAATGAAATGTAGAGATTAATTGACTGAATCTAAATAAAGAAGCTCAAAGTGCAAATCACTTCTCGTTGAAAAAATATATAAACGATTGCTGAGAAAATTCTTTATATTTCCATTCTACAGTTTTATTATTTTACTTATCTACATTTTTGGCAGTGAAAAATTTAAGTTGTTTACCTTTTATCCAAAAACACTTGCAAACGATTTTACGTCTGGTAAAAATTATTTATTTAGATGGATGTTTTTCTTTTCACTTTTTACTTCTAAATTTTGAATTTATTCTTTACGTTTTTGATAACAAAAAAAGAAGAAGAATTGCTGGGAATTAACATTTTTCTCAAAAGAAAGAACTGAAAGAGACATTATTATTTCAACGTGTTTTTTATTTCCGTTTTTTTTTTAAATAGGAAACTAAGGCAGGAATTCAAGTGAAACATGGACGATCGCAACTCACCAATGCAATCGCAAAATCCCAAATTTGGACACGTTGCAATCGCTACAAGATGCGATTCTAATGTAATTAGACTTCCAGTAGCGATTGCAATTTGCGATTGCCTCGTAGCGATTGCAATGGTGTTTCACTTGAATTCCTGCCTTAGATATTATGTACTCTTGAATTCTATTAAAGACGCTCCTATTTTACTTCACTATCTATTTCTTTCTTTGCGTATACATATTTGAAATTGTGTTGAAGAGAAATTTTTTGCAATTGTATTCACCAATCTGTCTTTTGTAAAATTGTTCGCCAAAATATTTGATAAAATAACAGCATATAAAATGTTCCTAACAGAGAGCGTATTAAAGTTGAAAATTTACTTTGAAATTGTGCCTAAAAATTTGAAAAAATAAATTTGATATCAGTTCTACATTTTCAATTTTTTTTCTCTTTTGAACGAAAGAGGCAAAAATCAATTTTAGAATTTAGCTTTAAATGTTAAGAAAGCATTTTTGAAATGATACACAAGCTTAGCTAATTGAGAAAATATTGATGTAATGACAGCAATCTGATGTTGGTGCACAAAAATGCAGGCTCGTGTACTTCTAGACCAGGGGTGGATACAAGGGAGGGGCGATGGGGGCGATCGCCCCTCCCTTGAGGGACTCGTCTCCAGCAGTTTTTCGACTTTAACCCTTTATGTACTGAATTAAGTTATTAATGATTTTTTATACATTTTTTTGTTTTTTTCAGTTGAAAATACATCAAAAAGCATATTTATGAAGTAAAAAATTTTTGAAAATTTTGGGGGTCTAAGGACCCCTATGCCTTAGGGCCCCCAAGAAAACTGTTTCCGATCGCAGGTACCATCTGTTGGCCTTTCAGCAAAGTACAAGGAGTGGTACTTAAAAGTTTCAGCATGGTTACAGCCATTTTGGATTCATAATACTACTTTAATAAAAGCGGGACTTCTGAGTACCGTCAGTGCATAAAGGGTTAAAGTTCAAAAAAGGCAATTTTAGATGATCTTCGATGGTACTATGAGTAGTGGTTGGGATTTGGTGCTCTGACTAGAATTTTTTCGAAATTGAAGACAGAAACATTTGTAAGAAACATGTATTAACCAGGATATGTGGTAAAAAAGGGGGCAAATAGGAAAAAAAAACAATCGCCCTTCCTTCGGAGCATTTCTGGATCCGCCCTTGTTCTAGACAGAGATTTTTGTGAACATTCATGTAAAGTTCAGCGAACTGGAGTTTAGTTAAATAGTTCAGGCTGCTTGTCGCGCTTCCTCCCCAGTTCCGAAAAAGAAATAACTGAAAGTTTTGCTAAATATAATACCATTCTTTTCTTGAAGTGTTTTTTTTTTCTTAATATTGCACTAAATAATATTAATGATAAGTCATTATCGCTTTCATTATCATCATAATTATTATTATTTTATTCTTTATATAAACGATTTTGTAATAAATAAATGATACTCTGACGAATTGAAATCCAATCTGCATGCAGATAATGCTATCCTAATCTTATAAAATTCTATATTGACGCTTAAAGTATAACTTGGAATCTGTTTTAGTGCTGTGTTTAGCAACAAAGGGTGAAAAGAATTTTCACTATGGACGATGACCCACATTGTTGAACATAATAATATTGAATGTAAGCATCTAGCTGTAGATCTCATTTAAAAATTAATTTATAATCTCATTTTTTTGGAATATAATTAATTTTGCTTGAATAAAATGTTCTTGCTGTCAAATCTTTGTTTTATTTATTTCTTCACTTATTTATTTGCATAAAGTCTCTGTTTCGGAACAGGCTTCAAAATTTCCCCAATTAAGTTGTATACACATCGCTCTGAGCTTCCATTGTGATATATTTCAATAAATAAATGTATTCAAACGAATCCTCAAAAAATAATAAAATTCATTTTGCCACGTGTCTAGCTTTTTTTTCCGCCAAAGCACCAACTGCGCAGCAAGTGTAAAACTGATAGTGCAGAACATTCATGTACTAGTAAGCTAGCACATTACACACAGCGATTATATCTCAATCTCACACACGGTTTGTCATCATCGAAACCTTTCCCACACCCTATGCGTGACTTAGCTGATCGTCTATTCCCGAGGTCCACTCACCCATTCATAAATTCACTTTTTTTGTTAATGGATCGCAAGAAAACACAAACAAGAGGAGGATGTTTCGAAATTTTAACCTTCAAACTTTTTTTTATATATTTTTTTATTAAGCAATATGACGGGTTTTTCTTCCTTTTATGATCCTAATTTCTGAGCTTAGCTAAATTTACATTTATGTGTCTTAATTCAAATAGGTTAAAATAGCCAGTTCTTCATCACTAACAATTTCTCAGTAATGGGCAATCGAGATTGCTTATTGTTTCAAGTGTGCTGTTGAAGGCACGCGCTCTTCGCTTTATACGTTTTACAATTACACTGTAAAAAATGAATGTAGTTTTTACAGTATAATACAGCTAATTTTATAGCAATGAACTAAAAATTGCTACTTTTACAGTAATAAACTGTAAAATTGCTACTTTTACAGTACTAAACTGCAAAATTTCTAATTTTATTGTGGCAAAATCGCTAATTCAACAGTTTATTTCCGTTCATTTTACACTTTTAAACTGGAACCTCTGCTGCCAATATTATGCTGTTGTTTTTACAGTGTAATACAGCTACATTTTACCACGATAAACTGTAAAATTTCTAACTTTACAATAAGAAACTTCAAGATTGCTAGTTTTACAATTTAATTCTGTGCATTTTAGTTTTAAATTGGAACTTTGACTGCCAGAATTATACTGTAAAAACAACAGCTTATGTTTTATTGGTATTACTTAAGGCGTTACTAGATTATATAGGCGTTGTTAGACTTATTGTAAGGCGTTACTAGATCTTCTATGAACGATTTTTATCACTCGTAATGAATGAGAAATTTATCTTATTGAGGATTGATGGATATTGCTAGTCTGGTAAAAATATTATCCTTTACTTTTGCCATATAAAGATAAGTTTATTTATTTTAGTCAGTTTTCTTTTTCTTCTTGAATATTTCACTAAGATTCGATATTTTATGTCTTTCTTTAAATTTTTAGAACACTTTAGTTTCAAATGTTTAAAATATGAATGATTATTCTTTAAGTTGTCCGAAACTTAATAAATTCTAAAAGAAAAACATATTCGAATGAATTCTTTTACAAAATGGGTGAAGACGTGATTGTGAGGGAGTGATGAATTATAACAAAAAATAGCTATTTCCTTTTGAACAATTATTTGAATTGAGATTTGACTTAATGGGATTTAACTATACCTAAATACTTAGGAACCAATAGTAAAAAGAAATTTTTAATATTTATCCGTTTTCGGCAATGATAAAAGTGTAAAAGAAAAATAACTTTCAACTTACTTCCTGTTAAAATTTCCCTTTAAGCGCTAAAAATCAAGTAATTTTTTTTTTAAAGATGCAATGTGCTGTGATGGCTACGAAAACATTCTGGTTCCATCAACTAACTTTATGTGCTGTCTAGTAGCAGTTAGAGGAACTGCGGTGGGTTAGTGAGCGTGTGACTTAAGATGGTGAGGACAAAATTTTATAATGGTATTAAAGTTAATATTTTTTATAATAAATCACAAGAATGTCATATTAATATACCTATTCGAACGTAAAACCAAATTATTGAAGAACAAACAATACATTAATTCTTTTATCTTTCAAAAAATAAAAGGAAATCTTGTGTGAGGAACGTGGTTAGGGAGTGACGAATGATCAATTTAGACTACCTTATTTAGCCAATTGTAATATATATTTAAATTTCTAAAAGTACCAAAAAAAAAAAACTTTCTATACATGCCTATGCTTTATTATGTTATATTATGCATGCCTGTTAAATTTCTTTTAAAAACTTTGATGATATAATGAAATATTGGCTTATATTATCCTCGCATGGTTTGAGACATTACTTTTGCCTATTTGGAGAGATTCAACCTTATGTTTTTCTTTTCTTTTCTTTTCTATCTCCCTCTCTCTCCCTTTATTGTATGCTTTAAAATCAAGTTGAAAAAAATATCAGTACATTATTCCATGTTATGATTGCAACCATTCTTACTGCTTGATGATTTTTGTTTAATGAATAATCGATGCATTATGTGATTTATTTTTTAAAATATTGCGTCTGTGTCACAATTCTTGGTGATTGATATTTTGTTTTAATTTTAAAAAAAACTGAAGAAATCAATTATAACTTTTAGAGTCAGTCATGAACAGTATAAAACTGCAAATAAGTAAAAAAAAAGAAAGAAAAGGATAAGAAAACAATGTTTCAAAACTTGTCTGCGTCTCTAGATCACAAATTTTTTATTTTTTCAAAAAAAAAAAAAAAATTAAATTGTTTATTAATTCTCTTCAGTATATCTTACTTTTCCTCTAATATGCTAATAAAGCATTCCAGGTAGCACAAATAACCTTAAACGTTTTATAAACGTTTTTAAGCGGTTGTTACAACGTTAATAACTATTTTACAACCTTTGAAAAACGAAGTGTGCTACTTGGGATACCAATGGGAGGCACTAAAAACACTAAAATAGAAAATGTCAAAGGCGCAAAGTTAAAATTCAATCTTCAGTAAATATTTTTACAGCAGTATTTTTAATTGGATTTTATTAATGCTTCAAATACTTCTCTCAGAAAGAAAATCGAGAGACGGAAATTACTTACTAAAAATGTTTATTCAACCATTCCCTTGCTTGGGTTTTACCATAGCAACATGCATTCTCTCTTACTTAAGCAACACATTTTATTGCTTCCAAAATATCACTGGAAAAAGGTAAAAAGGTCTAAAATTGAGAAATGAACACCTTGGCGCAAGAAAGACACAGCTTCATATTCTACCAGTTTTGTGTTTAACATTGAAATTTATGCGGAAAAATAGTTGGGTCAGTTGGTTGTTGATAGACTTCCCTTTCACTTAGACGAATTGAAACATAATTGAATCGTTTATTTCGAAAAGGTAACATCTCTATTTTGATCTCCTCTGTCTCTTTAGAAAATTAAACAGCGCACGGTTATATTTTTGAATGTCATAATCAATGGTTATTTGGTAAATTATTGCAGTAATTGTGTACTTAACTAAAGGCATTTTTTCATTGATTATGACATTCAAAAATATAACCGTGCGCTGTTTATTTTTCTAAAGAGACAGAGGAGATCAAAATAGAGATGTTACCTTTTCGAAATAAACGATTCAATTTTATGTGCAATGCGTATTATCGAACTTAATGTATAGGATAGCGAACGTGATACTGATTTGTAAGAGATTTTATTTGTTTATATGTATGTCTCTATGGGCACTTTAAATTTAGTGTTCTCTTTTTTGTTACAAGTAGCAAATTAATGCGTGTTTCTCTTCCTTTCAAAAATTATAAAGCACTTTAAAAGTAAGATAATAAAGGTAGAATGTGGAGATAAGTACTAATATAGGAGATGAGTAAAATATAGTTTAGGTGGTGGATGTCAAGATCAATACAAATTTAAAAAACCAAATTATCTTCAGAGCGCTCATAAACTTAAAAAAATTATACACACACACACACACATATTTAGCTGCATTAAAAGGGTTATTGAATGAAAAAGATTGTGATTTTAAAAGACAATAAAAACATGCATATTTTAATTGCACGCATAAACTGAATAGAATACAGTAGCTGAATAAAATAAGAAAAGAAAATAGTTAAGTATTAAAAAAAACATATGTTTAGGGGAGAAGGATAACCGACGAACGCACATATGTAACCATTTCAAAACCTTCAACTTTAGAAAGAAAATGCATTAATTCGATCAATATTTTGTAAATACATAGCTGATTTACTCTCTTTTAGCACTATACTTTTATTAATATTATCATTTTATAATTACGTATTATTTTTTACCGTAAAAAATGACATTTACTTATTAGGGGTTGAACTCAAGTTATAACCAGTTCGTGGAGTTTATCTATTAATAATGAAAAATTACATGCATCAATTTTTGCACATCAGTCACTCGTAGACACTTGTAAATGGTGCTTTAACATTTATTAAAATGCTTTTCAAGAAAATTTATAATTAAAAGGGAAATATATTAGACGGAGGGAGGACTAAAATCATAAATATAACAATAAATTCATATGCAATAAAATGCACTAATGTAGAAATTAAATGAAAGGTTAATTGCTTACTCTCAGCCCATAGTTGCCCCAAAAAAGGATGTTATTAACCCATTAATGCCTAACATTTTTTTTCCAAAGATATTTTGTATACTGGTAACAAACAGTGTTTAATGGACAGGAAAAATAATAAAAAAAATATTATGTAAAAAATAATTTTTTTATTAAGGAAAGAAAAATCGTCCCTTAAGAGTTACGATAGACCCCAGAGGGTACATGCTTTTTTTATTATTTTTTTTTCCTGCCTAAGATATAATATTTAAAAAGACATTTTATAAGAAGAAATAAAATTAGCAATTAATATAAACTGGGAAGCTGGGAATAACTTCGAAAACTTAGCTGTTTTTCTTGAGATTGTGAACGATGTAATTTTTGATAAAGATCACATTAAAACTGCTACAGAACACATTTTACAATGATTATGTGCTGCAATCCGTTAATAACGAATTGAAACAATATCAAGGTACTAATTGAATACTATTATTTGGTTGAAATGTTCATTTTGGGGAAATTCAGACCCTTTTTTGGACAGTCCCTAAAAAGGGACGCTAGGCATTAATGGGTTAATCTCCTCCAAATTTTATTTCTCGTTAATTGTAAATCATCAAATAAGTAAAATTGAGCTTATGTTAGCTTTATTTTTCTTAAAGAAAAGGGAAAAAACAGAAAGTTTTTTTTCATTGCACGGTAAAACAATTAAAACAGAGAGAATAAAGAACTAAATTTATACAGAATGATAAGTAATAATATAAGGATTATTTTACGTCATTGAATACTTTTACATCGAAAAACTTAGTTTTGCATTGCAAAAAGCTCCGTTGAAATCCTAAAACATGTGGCTGCAGTTCATTGAAAGTTTTCACTATTTAACGTCGCTAAACTTTCTTTTAGTTACAATGTAGCTCGAAGTATATATTTATTTATGAACTTTACCAGAAAACGTTTTGCTGTTACTTTTTAAATTGCATTATTGTTTTCTTTCGATGAATTAAGCATTTCAGAGTCTTTTCTCTCCAAGTTTTCTCGTCATAATTGTTTAAGAAACTCAATGAATTAAACAATGAAAATTTCCTTTTTCCTTAATTCCAATGATTATTTTTATGTTTAGATAGGAATTAAATTAATAATGTATCTATAGATAGAAATAGAAAAGTCATGCGTTTTAAGGTTGATCATAAGCAGATGAAACCGTGAATAGTGCTCACGAATGCTCAGAGAAAAACAACTTGTTGAACTAGAAAAAGCTTTTTTTTAAACAATCATCAATAGATTAATTGTTTTCTATTGACAATTTATTTTGAGAAATCTGTCAAATAAATTGAAAATCGATGAATTTTGTTTGAATCTTTTGATTGCAGGTGTATCCTCAATCTAAAAGAAAATAATATTTATAAGTTTAACGTGTGATAACGTTCCTTATTTATTCTCGATTTTTGTCAGAAAATAAATCTACTGCTTTAATTTTATCCAAACTTAAAAGGTTGAAGATTAAACTTTATATTTTTTAAAGTATAATTTTAGACTAAAAACAATTTCGCATTTTTATGTATGACGAAAATTTGAATGTAATTTTTCTAAAAATAGTTGTATAATTTCAACATTCAAGAACACATAAAAGCTTTATTTTGAACAATTTAAACTAATAGTGTTCATATTTTTATATTGAACCTATAGGTCAGTAACTATAGTATTACTTTTCTTTTCTCAAATTTCATATAATTTTTCTTTTCTTTTCCTTTAATCCCTCCTTCTTTTCAGGTTCATATATATATATATAGATGCTTTTACTATACTAAAAAACCCAGATAATATTAAATTTTGAACTATAGTAAATATAAAGCAATTTTACAGAAGTGAAATTGAAATTTTGAGGAGGAAAGAGAACAAAAGTTGGAATGGGAAATACAATTTTCTTATCCTTCAAACGATTCTTTTATGTGGAACAAAATAATTAAATACTATATCCGTGTGCTTCTCAAATGTGCTACCAAAATAAATGAAGTAGAAAAGTTTGCTAAAAAGAAAAAAGAAAAACATTTCAACAAAGCTAATACTTGCATAAGTTTTCGGTGTATTCACTTAAATTCACCCAAATATCTCCAGGGAGGGGGGGGGACTTCTTCGAAGGGGAAATTATTTTCTAAATGTTAAGCAGCTCAAGTCAAAATATTAAAATTTTAAATTTTATTCATATATGCCTTCAGATACGCATTATATTACTCATTATTACGTGTGAAAGCCTTTCTAGCTGTTTACTTAATTATCTGAAGTCATGGTAATTCTAAGGATAACGTAGGTAATAAGGAATAATTAGTTTATTTGATTATTATCTATACACAAAGTGTAACTAGGTGGCAAATATAACTACGTCCATGATTAGATTTTCACACAAAATTAGCAAACACAAACCCTTCAAATTACGGAAAATTGCAATTGGTTTTAGCAACACTGAATTTTAATGAAGAATGAGTGTGTTTCCCATTTTGCAAAACTATTTTGTTTCTGAAGGAGCGCGGTTGAAAATATGGGGGGAATTACTTTTCTTCCTAATTTTGACATTTTTTTCTTAAAAAACGCAGAGTCACTGTTTCATTTTCGCTTGTTGACGCCACAAGTGTGCAAAACGCTAAAAGAAAAGCCGCTTTATAGCCTAGGCCTTTATTTTGAAATCCACTCTTTCATTCTTACGGAGCTGGGGTTACCAGAGTTCTAAAACGGCTGATGCGTCGGTCTGGCTTCACATCAAAGTTTCTTCTCTTATGTTTACTTCTCTACCACTTTCATTGGATTAAGCAGTTTTCTTTATTTTTGAAATAACTGCGCGGATGGAAAATGTTTTACCAAGTAACATTCTAATAGTAACTTTTTAACGCAAAAAAAAAATTGCAGTATAAATGCTGAAATGTGCGATTAATAATAGTTAAAAGCGTCATGTCTTAAACAGTAATGACATCTGCTTTCAGCTCGGCTATTGTCTATTTCAAACTGATGAGTCCATAATAAGGGCTCATCAGTCGAAAGGACGAAATTGCAGTCTGTGGATGGCATAACTGAGCTGTTGGTATATTGAATGTGCTTCATGCCTTGCCCAAGTAGCATCAACGGTTTTCGATGAGCTACTTTTCATCGGAAAGCGATATCCTTCTGATCAACTTTCCCGATGAAAAAAAGCCGACACATCCAAAATTGATCCTAAATTCTTCTGCACGGGACGGCACCGCTCGTAAATTGCTCCAAATCTCATCGTATTTCGAGCAAAACTCATCGGATTTTGCTACTCGGATTCTGTTTGGCCGATGAGACATATTGGAGCAATTTCCGATGAGAACTCATCGAATCCGATCATCGGCAGATGATAATTTCATCGGGTTTCGATGAATGGCCGGTCATCGGCCGATGAGATGCTGCTAGGGTGGTTTTAGACATTTTAGAAAATTGAAATGAAAAAAAAAAGCAGAAAAGGGGAGATGAGACATACTTTTTTTTTCTCTTACAAAATAATACAATAAGTTATTTCAAAGTATAAACTAGAGAAAAAAAACTTTAGGCAATGCTTCATCAATGTGTTGGGTACTTAAAAATAACATACTCTTCATGTAGAAATGATTAGAATAATTTTTAACCCAATAAGAGAAGGTTATATTTTTTAAAAATTAAATTACATTGTATGGAATATCATAGCGTGGAAAAAACAGTGAACTGCGTTTCTTATTTACAGAAAATTCAATTTACAAAAGCACAAATAATACACAGGATTCTTTGAAGTGTAATAATTATTTCACTGATACATTATTAGACTTAGAAAGAGCTTGCATCCATTGTTACATTTTGAAGGAAAGATAGCAATTTTGTATTCTTAGTAACTTATTTTTCTTTTCTTTTATTTCTTGTCATGATAACCGTTACAAGCTAAATATTTAAATTTATTCGAAAAGAAAAACTTAATAGCTCAATAAATTGCAACACAAACAGTTATTCCTTACAACGACATCATCATCATCTTTAGATCCAACCGTTGTCAAAGCTTTCCTCTTCAACTTTAGCCTCGAGTTATCCATTGAAAGGACATGAAAGATCGTAATATTTACCGAAATCATTCAGCTGAATATAATTTCCAATCTGAAGAAACTTGACCTTCATCTGTCAATAGCTTAAAGACAGTTCTATGAAATGAAAGTGAAGAAACATTAATTCAATATGTTCAAGGTTGATGTTTGATCAACTTTATATATTTGCTAATTAAATACATGCAAATTAGCACATATTAAACTTAAATTGTTACGCCTTGATAAAAAATAAGATCATGAAGGTGTGATGAAAGTATATATTTAAAAAAGATAATTCTAGTTCAATCTTTCTTTAAGTAAACAAAAAGTTTATGTTCTGCTATTAGTGTCATTACGGTTTTGATAAATGAATGCTAGAAATATATTGCGTCATATTTTAACTCCCATTTAACACATTTAGTGAATAATTAATTTATATCAATTAATTTATATCAATTAATCTATTTCAAGTCCATGACCTAATGGTGTACATGGCCATACGTGACAATATTAAATGTGAAAAGTGTTTTCTTTATTTAAACAATTTTATTTCTGATTTTCCAATACTGAATTTTAGATGATGTCAGAAACAGAATACATTTAATATTTTTTAATATTTTAAAACTTTTGATCTTTCTTTTCTGATGCTTTTATTTAATACAAGCACCATGAAAAAAATATGCAGTGAATATTTTATTATGAAAAAAATGAAGAATTTGTGCATTGAATATATTATTCTGTATCCTGTAAAAAATACAAACTTACAGGGAACTGTTTTTGTTTTTACTTTATGATTAAAGAACATTTATTACTCAATCACGGTGAAATAATTGAATAATTTCTTGTGTATTCCTTTGTAAAATTCTGTTCGACATTTACTGACCCAAAATCCTATTGAGATATCCAAAGTGTTTTTTTCACATCTGTTAACTGAATAATGATTGCATTAAACGTAAACAAATCATTTACAATAGTTTTTTTTCTCTCCTTGCAGGCAACACGCTGAACTGCTTCCACATCCTGTTCCTGCTCTTGAAAAGGGTTCCGAATTGTGGAGACTCGTCGCCACACAACTGAGAGAAATATCGCCAAATTGGAGGAAAAGAAGATTAAAAAGCAAACCGCCGCATTCTCTTCATATTTTAACGCTTAATTCTAATGCACGATCTGTTTGGGCTAGATGCAAACTAACCGGAAGAATTAAGACTCTTAAAGAACATTTTTTTAAAATACCGAATAGCTTACGTGTCTTCAGGAAAAACATTTTTTTCTTTTTGCACGAAAAATGATGTTTATGATACGGGTTTCTTCTACTTCCTATGGTTTTATTCTTTAGGTTTTCCTTGTTTTGGCCAGAAATTCTTTTTTCTTGCTGCTGCTTGTCGATTTTCGTTGATGATAATGTAAGCTTCCGCTGCTAGTCTAATGGAAAGTAGTTTTCAATTTACAACCATTAGAAAGTGGTATTAACAAAATATCATCATTCGAAAAAATTTCATGTAAACATTTTTTTCTAAACGGAAAAAAACACTTTTTTTTTCAAAATCATTACAGAAATTATAAACTGAATCAGAGTTGTTTACTTGTTCTTGTTTGTGCTGAAAGAATAGCCCGCATTTCTGAAAATTTTTTATGCGTCAGTGCGTCTGTAAAAAAAATTAATAATATTTTCAATTTTAGTTTTCCGAGTCACAAGAAAAAAAAAATCCCCTAAATCTGCTAATTTTTTGAATAGTTTATATTTTTTCATGGCTGAACTCTTTGAAGGAAGGAAAACATTCATTCTAAAGTGAGTATAGAGAGGGAAATCGTCAGTCACTGAAACAACGACAAATATTGTTGCGCCAAATATGGTTCCTATGTTCCTATTGTATAAATATAAGAACATGCTTTTACAGTTATACAGTTTTCGACTTCATTTTTGCTGCACATAATATAGATTAGGAATAGTGTGGTTTTTGGAAATATGTTCTTATGTACTACTGATTATGCTTTTTCACAGAGATTTTATCCCCAGTCTATCTTTTTTATATGAACTCACTGAAAATGTTCTACTTTTAATTATTATTTTAAATTACTAATTTTGCAATAACAGATTTTTCTTTCTTATAATGTAACAGTATTTTAATACAACTTAAAAGCAAACAATTATTATTTTTTCCAATTAAAATATTATGTATCCAAAATTAAAACACATTAAAATCATATTCTTACCATTATACATTACAATGTGAAACCAGTTCTCTATCAATTAGAGCTTGTTTTTTCTTGATAGTCCTTCTCATAACAAAAAATATTGTGTGATATTAATTCATCATAATACGGTTTTCCTCCTTTTTTTGGGGGCTTTTTAAAATAAACTACATTGAAAAGTAAAAATTCTTTTTTACTAATTTAAAAAAGTTACAGTAATTTATAAGTTGTAACAGCGTAACTTCTTGGTAAAAGACGAAAGTAAAGAAACAATTTCGTCAGTTTAACATTCCTTCTTAGATTTTTAAAATATGGTTTAATTTGCTATTCACCCTACTTTGAGTAATTTTATTTCATACAAAAAAGTTTTTTAAGAAAAATAAAAAATGTGAGAAATTTTTTATAACTGATCTATTACTTTTATACTTAACTATTTAGTTTTTTTTTTTTTTTTTTTTCTCTTTTGCATGACAAAGAAGTTCCATCACATAAACTTACTTTTTCTCCTCAAAAAAAAAAAAAAAAAAAACTGCTCGCCTGTAGTTCTATTGAACATTATATTAATATTAAAATGTTCAATAGTTAGCTTAAAACTGAGAAATAGAAACAATAACACTCATTAGTTAGAAATCTGAAAAAAAAAAAAAAATTTCTAACTCAATTTAAAACCTAGAAATAGAAAAATTAACAGTCGATAATCTAAAACTGTGAAATAGAAGTATCAAAAACCGTTGGTTTAAAACCAAAAAGTAAAACATGAACTTTTTCTGTTACATACATCCCCAAATTAAAGATGTGACTGATATAAAATGCAAAAATGAAATGTATTTTCTTTTATATTAACGTATGTTTTTTCCAGACTTCTGCAGCGGAATCTTACAGAGACAAAGAACGGGCGATGTGTATAAGTCTTACTAAATTAACGAACGGAATTTGACTTGCAGCAGAGCTAACTGTTACTGAATTCTTCTTCTTCTTCTTCTTCTTGTATAAATATTTTTGTTTTAATCTGCGTGTCAGTTTGACCTAGAAAATGAATTAAGTTTAAAGAAGGTCCTCGAACAAGTTTAGTCACGCAAATTTACTTTTTTATTATGTAATAAAGTATTAATTGTGCCTGAAGTAGTCTACTTACAAATTATGTAAATATGTACATATTGTTATTGTACTATAGTATTATATTTCATGTATAGGCCATTCCAATATTAAAATATTTTATTAAATGTGTTTAGCTCTTTTCATTTAAAGTTCGTTTCCTTTCATTTAAAAAAGTAAATATTTCTGACGAATTTATGTTTCACAATCAAGGATTACAGCCAGTTTATTACTCCGTGTTTTGAAAGCTATAAATTTTGCATAAACTGCTGTTTATCTTTTCCAATTTTTCATTTTCACTAAATATTCTACAGAAGACTACTAATGAATCTTAACATTTACTTTACGAATAAATAATAAGAAATGCATTAAATATTATAAATCGTTTATAAATGTACAAAGTTGTAATATTAAATAAAATATAATATTAAAAAAATTAATCTTGGAAGAAGAATACTAAAAAGTACTTATTTTAAGTCGGACAAACCATAAAGTGAAACACATATTCTAAGTTACCTTTTAATTACCGTTTCTGAATACCTTTGGAATAGCGAAATTTTAATTGAGGTAAAATTCATAGAATAATCATTATAGTTACTGTACTTAGGCATTTAAAGTTAAACTAGCTGCCAGGGCAGCTAGATTAGCTTCCTGCGGCATGTTGATGCATAACGTCCCCCTTCTCTAACTTTTACCTCATTCTGAAGTTATATTAATTGATATAATTTAATGTTCATTCGATTTCAAGACATACCACGTACGTGGCTGGGCGTTGCACGGGCACTTCGTGCCCTGAAAGTAGTGAGAAAAATTTCAAGAAACTACTCCCTGGCAAGGCAGCTCGCTAACAGGCGCTTCACGCCTTTACTTTTTTCCTATATAAAAAAATCATTCAAATTATTGAGATGCTTCGCGTCTTCAAGATGGTGAGGAAAGTTTCAGTAACTTCAGCTCGCTCAAAGGAAAAAAGCAGACATAGATATTCAGTTTTTAATATAAGTAGATGGCTTTTCAACAAATGAATGTTTCAAAATATTACAAGTAGCTAGCAATAAAAATACTATGTAAGTGGCCCGCTTATGAGTTTCGTGTTTGATTTAGTTAAGCCTTTATTCAAAATTCTCATTATCATTGTTATCACTGTTTCATAGCAACCACGTTTCAACAATGGATTTCATATTTAATCATTTATTAGGCTTAATCGCTTTAAATTTGACTACTTATTAATTGATATCTTTGCTAATTAAAATCGTATAATTATATAAATTGAAACTAATGAAGCCTGAAAAATTACCTATCTATCGGTACTTGGTTCGACTTTCTGTTCAGTGGCGTTCAGGAGAAAGAAGCGTGACATAGAAAGATAGAAAGATACTCAGTTTTTAATATAAGTAGACTAGCTGCCAGGGCAGCTAGATTAGCTTCCTGCGGCATGTTGATGCATAACGTCCCCTTCTCTAACTTTTACCTCATTCTGAAGTTATATTATTTGATATAATTTAATGTTCATTCGATTTCAAGACATACCACGCACGTGGCCCGGCGTTGCACGGGCACTTCGTGCCCTGAAAGTAGTGAGGAAAATTTCAAGAAACTACTCCCCGCCAAGGCGGCTCGCTAACAGGCGCTTCGCGCCTTTACTTTTTTCCTATATAAAAAAATCATTCGAATTATTGAGATGCTTCGCGTCTTCAAGATGGTGAGGAAAGTTTCAGTAAGTTCAGCTCGCTCAAAGGAAAAAAAGCAGACATAGATACTCAGTTTTTAATATAAGTAGATGGCTTTTCAACAAATGAATGTTTCAAAATATTACAAGTAGCTAGCGATAAAAATACTATGTAAGTGGCCCGCTTATGAGTTTCGTGTTTGATTTAGTTAAGCCTTTATTCAAAATTCTCATTATCATTGTTATCACTGTTTCATAGCAACCACGTTTCAACAATGGATTTCATATTTAATCATTTATTAGGCTTAATCGCTTTAAATTTGACTACTTATTAATTGATATCTTCGCTAATTAAAATCGTATAATTATATAAATTGAAACTAATGAAACCTGAAAAATTACCTATCTATCGGTACCTGGTTCGACTTTCAGTTCAGTGGCGTTCAGGAGAAAGAAGCGTGACATACATAGAAAGAAAGAAAGATAGTTAGAAAGATACTCAGTTTTTAATATAAGTAGATAATCAACTAGTAATCAGTATGAAGAATATCAAAGTGGAATTAAATTGCTAAAAATAAATGAAATTAATTAGGTGTTAGGAAAGTTATTGTCTAAAAAAAGTATTAATTAGCGCCGAAGAGATTTAATTTCTGCAGAATAGAAGTTGTAAAAAGTTATACACGTATGAAACGTGTATAATTTTATTTTACTTACACGCTGAATCTAGATCAGGAGACTTGCTATTTACCAATCACAAGACTATAGACTGAGAAGCATCAAACCATGACAGAGTGAAGTCAATAAGCAATCTTGACAGCTCCAAAAGTAAGAAAGGTCAATCAATAAATCAAAACGCCAATGCCGTATGTAGTACCATCGTTAAGATATAAACAACCATGCGAGAAATATTTTAGAAAAGTGCCATGAAATTAAAAAAGAAAAGATAAACATATAATGAACTAACAAGTAACCCTACCCAAGTGTCAATCGCCGATTCGAATAAAACTTGGCACATCGATAGAACACCTAAAAATATTGAACCCATATTTTTTTTTATCTGCAACCGTCACAATTGAAGGGGTAAAATTTACCCCTAAATGGTAGTTTTTACCCTATTTTGGGTTTCACGGACACGTTACCCTGCCCAAGGGATAATTTCGATCGGAATGACACTTTGCACATCGATAGACCATTAAAAAATATTGAATACGTGTTTTTTTTATTGGCGGTAAACGCGTTTAACGGGGTGAAATTTACCCCTGGAAATTGGGTTATTGAGATACACTGCACGGCAAATAAAAACCCTTCAAAATACTTCTGACACAGTTCTTGTGGATTCTTATGTAAAAGGACCCCCCTGAATTAAAATAGATCAATAGTCCCCCCCTCATCCCCCTTTTCCATAAATGCCCCCCCCCCCCATTTTATTTTTAGTTTCAGGCAATTTCACTGTCATTATTTTCATTTGCAAGGAAAGGGAGAAATTTATCAACCGTTAACATTCTTCTGAGGGATACGTAGAATTGGAGCTAGGTGGGGGTTCCATGGAACCCCCAAGTCGTCGAAAACGTTTTTTTTTCGAGGGGTCTTTTTATGCAAAACTTTTTTCAATTTTCGGTTTTAAACGAAATGCCACATCCTATAAGCCCCATGTCCAAAAAATATTATGTTTACACAAATAATAATAATAACAGTTATAATAATAATAATAATATATTATGCACATCGATAAAACACTTTGAAATGTTAAACATGCTTTTTTTTTCATTATTATCATTATTCATTTATTTTTTTAAATCGGCAGCAAAAACTTTTTCCCGGGGGAAATTTACCCCTAAAAATTGTGTTGTTGGGACTCAACAGGGTGAAAATTTTAATTAAAAATCGAAACAATGAAACTAACTAAATTGGACATGTTTCAGGATTTATCAAGAAATTCTATTTACATAATTACATCATCAATCTCATCCCTTGGAGTGAATGGAATGGAATAAATTACTCGCAACTGTTACGAAAAAAGTATTTTATTTTTCTTTATTAGTAATCAATAGAGAAATGTTTAATGTTTTATAAGTATCTAATTATCCCTTATTTAAGGTATTCTTCACAATAATATGATGTTTTATTATTATCTAGTCCAAAAAAATGTTTAATACATATGGACTTTGTACACCAACTACATCTCATACTGGCTAGTTCATCACACATTTGACATGATAAATTGAAATTGTTAAAACAATAAGTGACTGGAGTTTCGGAGTGTATTGGTTTTTCTGTTACTTATCCACTTTTGTACCCTGCGTACTTAAACATATTGACAAATCGAGGGGAAGATAATTGATTGTGGTTAAGGGATTGTAACTTTAAAATGTTATTTCTTGTATGCAAGTTAATGTCCAATTCATGCAACATGACAATATCGCTAAAATATTTTACAAAATTTTTCCGAGGGCGAAAATCATATACATCGAGGGGCTGAATCATTTCATTTGTACCTGGTGGTATAGTCATAACTTTTACTTTTTTCTTGCTGTTATCTTCAGTTACAAACTTTGTTTCACCTTGACCACTCCAAGAATCAATGCACAATACGGAATTATCCCCAACATTGGGTAAAAAAAACCTCATGAAACCATTTTTTTGATAATTCTGTTGTTAGTTTTCCAGATTGCGAGGCAAATACAACAATTTTAGGAGCTCTGAATAATTTTTTTTCTACAAGAGAACCAAATTGTCCATTTTTTTCTGCTATAACCACTAACAAAGGTGACTTTAATTAAAAAAAAGTTTTCGACAACTTTGAGGGGGGGCAACCCCCCCTGGAACCCCCACCTAGCTCTAATTGTACATATCCCCCAGAAGAATGTTAAGGGTTGATAAATTTCTCCCTTTCCTTCCAAATGAAAATAATGACAGTGTAATTGCTTAAAAATAAAAAATGGGGGGGGGGGGGGGCATTTATGGAAAAGGGGGGTGAGGCGGGATATAGATCTATTTGAATTCAGGGGGGTCCTTTTACATAAGAATCCACAAGAACTGTGTCAGCGGTATTTTGAAGGGTTTTTATTTGCCGTGCGATAAGAATAAATAAAATGATTACCCTTTGCTAACACTGTATCGTAAAAAGAATAACAACGTAAAATTTTCAAAGATCAATTAGAATTGCAGACATGTTTTTCAGGGTTACAAGAATATTTCGGGGTCACATAACAACTCATTTAGTTTTATTGTATTGGCGAACGTTTTCTTTTTTCTCTTTTCTGAGCCATGATCAACAAAGTGTTGATGATTTTTATCGATTTTTCTCGTTTTGTATTTAGTTTTCAAAACAAAATTTATTGCAAAGCTTTTGCTGTCACTTTCCTCCTTTATAATTTATCGTCTCCTTAGCCTAATCAAAAATATGTTGCTTTTTTATCCCTGTTTATGATGCGATTAATATTTGTTTACTGGGATTTATTAAACTAAAATTACTTTTTTAAGAGCTGTCGCCATTAATAGAGTTTATTTGCTCAGTTTGACTTTCATTTATTAAAAAAATTTCTAAAAAATATGAAACTAGTTTCATAACAAGATTTTACCTACAATGAATTTGATCATTTTGACATTCTTTCTTTCTCTTAATTATCAGTCTGCTTAAATTCTTGTTTATTTGCAATTTCAAATGCCAATCTGTCTTATTATATTAATAACAATTCGTTCACTTCTGAAGAGGATTTTGTTAATCTTGTTGACTGTTGTGATAGTTTTGTTATAAAGTTTTCTAAAAAGTCAACGGAATTTTAACTTTGTTAATGGGTCTCAACAGTATGCCAAAAGTTCTTCAAACTCGTAAGATCTTGATATTGTGCATATTTTGAGAAATTACTCTGATTTGATTCATAATTTTTAACGAACTTCAAATTTATCAGCCATTCAGCTTCCATATGGTACAGTACATCCATGTTGTATTCCATGTATGGTACATCTTATTAATGATTCATCTATATTTTTATTTTATTCCATTTATATAATATTTGTATATGTTTATTATTTGGTCTGTTTTGTGTTATGTTTCATGTTTTGTGATTTAGTTGGAGCTTCATCTCGTTTTTGTCTTTCTTGCCTATTTTTGTGTATTTTTACTTGGGAAATAGGTGATTTCATTAAGTGATTTTTTATCTACTTTTCCTTTTTTCATATTTTTTTTTTTCAATAGAAACTCAAATAGAGACAGAGATAAATGAGTTCCTTGGAAAAGTCATTTTTTTAATGCATGGGACTCTGCCTGAAACTGACTTTTGTTCTTGAGAAAATGGCATTATTCGTACAAGAAGTACAAAAGTTAATACACTGTAAAAAATGAATGCTGTTTTGACAGTATACACTGCGATGCAAAAGTTTAGACAAAATGCAAATATATTATTAAAAAGAAACTACTCGGCGAAATGCTTTCAAATTTCTACTGCAGGTATACAATATGGTCCCAAATACGTGTCTGGAGTTTTGAAAAATATAACCGAAACGAAAATCGTAAATTACAAAAAGACATTTTTTATTCATTGCTACAAAAGTTTAGACAAAAGTAAGATTTTATGCAAACATCCCTTGAAATGTGATTGGTGGAGGTAAGGCGTGACTTTTTCTTCAACTATAAACTGCAGAATGCGCTCAATGAATAATCAAAATCCCGGTAGTTCTCGTGCAAAGAAGATGAAAAAGTTTGAAAATTGAAATTTAAAAGTGAAAGCACTTTGTTAATTTTTAGTCTCTTAAATCGGTCTTAGTATGTTAGTACATTGTTTTTTACTTCTTGGAGAGCAAATCCAGCTATGCGTATTGATCAAAAAGGCCAAGAAAACTATATTTCTTAAGGATGAAGGAATTGAAAAAACGGCTCGAACTGACAATTAGCCCCTTATTAGTATAAAACTTCAACTTGGGTCAAAAACAGCATGTGACAACATAAGTAGATGAACAACTCAATCAGGATGCATAGAAAATCAAAGAATTGTGTGTGAGTCTTTTCAGACACAGTGTCCCAAAGAAGCCAGATTTTAATAGTCAAAGCAGCACAGCATATGCTTATCGGATCTTTTCTGTAGTCACGCTAATAGAACTATAATCCATCTAGGCGATCCAAATTTTAATAATTTTCATCAGAGAGAGTAACATTTTTTTTTTAGTCACGATGATACATGTGCTGCTTTTCCCATTAAAATTTGGCTTATTTGGGGAGCTATTCCCGAAAATGTTCAAGCACAATTCTTTGTTTTTTTTTTTCATCCCGATTCAGTTGTTCATCTACTTATACTGTCACGTGCTGTTTTTGACTAAAGTTGAAATTTTGTAGGATTAAGGGGCGAATTGTCAGTTCGAGCCATTTTTTAAATTCCTTCATCCTAAAGAAATATAGTTTTTCTTGGCATTTTTGATCAATACGTATGTCCAAATTTGTTCTCCACGAAGTAAAAAACAATGTACTACCATATTAGGACCGATTTAAAAGACTAAAAATTAACAAATTGCGTTCACTTTCAAATTTCGATTTTCAAACTTTTTCATTTTCTTTACACGAGAACTACCGAGATTTTAAGATTTTGATTATTCATTGAGCGCTGTCTGCGCTTTATTATTGAAGAAAAAAGTCACGCCTTACCTCCACCAATCACATTTTAAAGGATATTTGCATAAAATCTGACTTTTGTCTAAACTTTTGCAGCAATGAAAAAAAAAAATGTCTTTTGCAATTTACGATTTTCGTTTCGGTTATATTTTTCAAAACTCCAGACACGTATTTGGGACCATTTTGTCTACCTGCAGTAGAAATTTGAAAGCATTTTGCCGAGTAGTTTTCTCTTTATTCATATATTTTCGTTTTGTCTACACTTTTGCATCGCAGTGTAATACAGCTAAATTTTATGGCAATAAAGTAAAATTTCTAGCTTTACAGAAATAAACTGAAAAATTTCCAGTTTTACAGTTTGTTACTGTGCATTTTACAGTTTTAAATTGGAACTTCGTCTGCCAGTATTATACTGTAAAAGCAACAGTTCATTTTTTGCAGTGTAATTGTTTGTGCTTCATGTCACCGAAATATTCGATTTTTTCAATTAAATGCAATTGTTATTAACGAGCTCAAATCACGTGATCATGTTGAATGTAACAATATAAGCAATTTCATTGAAGGTAATGATGTGATGGAATGCAGGTTAGAATTCATGGCATTTTTCAAATAATTGTACTAGTTTATTTACCTTTCTCGTCACGTAACCGAAACCACATAGTTTTACCAACGTCCTAAGATGCTCAAGGTGAACGTCTTACGCCTTTCGCCATGACCACAACTCCCTTGCGCAGATAGCCGGGCCCCAGAGGGCCCTGGGGCCGCCGCCAGCCTTCGACACATTCTAGAAAAGTCAACATGCGAATCAATAACCTTGGGAGAGCGAACGCGACGCTTCTGACGAAAGAGCGATGGGGCCTCAGGGACCCCGGGGCGATTAGAGCGGTGTGGGGCCCGGTACTCGATCCCCGTCCCGTTTGA